>JARYZH020002699.1:0-14185 GCA_030021035.2 Notholithocarpus densiflorus
GGGGGACACAGAAAATTAAAGACATGTTCACCTTATGTCTTGGGAAAAAGTCACCAAAACAAAGCAACAGGGTGGTCTAGGAATTAGAGATATCAAACTCAACAATGAGGCCTTCCTTACTAATCAAGCATGGAGAATTTGGACAAACCCAAATGGCATTTGGGCTAAATTTCTCAAACAAAGACACTTCCCCAATACTCACTTCTTAAATCCAACTATCTCTAATTATGGTTCTCATTCTTGGAAAGCCATTCTTAAAGGTCGCTCTATACTATCAAAAGGGACTCACTGGATAGTTGGAAATGGCCAATCCACAAAATTCTGGACAGATCCTTGGTTGCCCAATGGTACTCTTCGATCTTTAATTCATGGACCTTTAATGCCATGGGAGGACCACACAAAACTGTCAGATGTTCTTGCACCCAATTCACAATGGAATCTCAATCCTCTTAGTTTTGAATTGCCTATATCTATCCTTAAACAAATACAAGCAACTCCCCTCTCGGACTTCAATGTAACTCAAGACAAGCTCATTTGGTCGTCACATGCGGGTATTTGCTCAGTCAAGTCAGCTTACATCTTTTTATCTAAGCAGGCACAAACCAAAACCCAAGTAACTAACTTCTCGTGGAGTTGGATTTGGAAAATTCCTATTACCCCCAAAATCAAACTTTTCTTATGGAAATGTGCCCACAACAGAGTACCATCGCGAGCTTTTATTTTCAAACACGCCAACCCAGCAGCTCAAGCGTGTCCCAGATGTGGCCTTCAAGAAACAACAATACATCTTCTTCGAGACTGCTCATTCCCAAGGAATTTGTGGCTCACTTTCTCTTCTTACCATCCCATTCCAAACTTTTTTGATACCCCGATCCACCAATGGTGCAAAACAAATATTAACACAAACATCACAGTAAACAATATTCCGTGGTACATCCTCTTTCCATTCATCTTGTGGTCCATTTGGTTAAGACGTAACTCCCTTGTCTTTAGCAATAAATATATTACTCTATCCCAGCTTCACAAAACAGGGATACACCATGCCACTGAATTCTTCTATTTAAGCATGCATCCTAAACTTCAACACCAGACCATCATTACTACATTTGTTGGATGGAAGCCAACTCCTTTCCCCTTCCTTACTCTTAATACTGATGGTAGCTCAAAAGGAAATACGGGCCATGCTGGAGCAGGCGGAATTATACGAGATCATTGGGGTAAATGGATAGGAGGCTTCTCAATTAACATAGGTATCACTCATAGCATGATGGTAGAACTGTGGGCAATTAGAGAAGGTTTAAAATATGCTTGGAATAATGGATACAAATATATCAACCTTCAAGTGGATTCCAAATTGGCACACAATTGGATAACAAACTTGAACTCCTTTTTTCCATTGGAATATTCTCACTTGATCCATGATTGCAGGTCTCTCCTAGAGCGACCTTGGGTGGTCAAAACTGATCACATTTGGAGGGAAGCTAATGGGTGTGCTGACCTGTTGGCAAAGAAAGGAGCAAATCAATCTGAGCGTGAAATTTTCTATGACACCTGTCCTGCGTTTTTGACGCAATGCTATTTTTGGGACTCACTGGGATTCACCTCGCCTCGATCAGTGGGTTGTATATACCAAGGAAGCTGAAATCTGGCTATCGGAAGTCTCTGTGTGTGTGTGTGTGTTATGTCCTTTCCTGTTGTTGTGTTTGTCTTGTTACTGTGTCTTAGTCGTTGTGGTGTTATTGTATAGTTTGATGTGTTTGTAGCGGTGGTTGTCAAGTCATGTTGTCTGTAGTTTGTAACTCTTTGAAGTCTCTGTTCTGTACTTTCAGTTTGCAATGAAATCCCTTTTAACGCATAAAAAAAAAAAAAAAAAAAAAAAAAAAAGCACGTAAAGAGCATTGTAACTCAACTAATTAACACTTCCTAGTGTTTTTACCATAAACATTCAAGATTCAAATTTCTCCTCCCAACTGTCGAAATATCAAAATAATAATAATAATAATAAACATAATGCACAATCTAGGTCCTGCTATCATACTGTTGAAAATTTTTAGTATTGAATAATCTGGCCACAGCCCACAATACCAAAAATTTGGTTTCCAGCAGCGTCATAGTGACTTGCATATTGTTATAGACAATTAGTAAATTTTGTTTGTAGAAGTTCATTGGTCTTGGGGTCGAAAATATTGGACCTTGTTTGTAATACATATTTCAAAGAATGATAACTGATTTCATCAAAAGAGGAAAATTAAAACGATAAAACGTTTTTAGCTCTTTAAAAAAATTTCCATTGGTTTTCTTTCACGCCCTTTTATATTCGAAAAATAATTGTAGTAATATTATGGTATCAAGGTTACACATGGGGACATAGATTCACATCATTCACTTATGGAATTGTACACTTAGTGGAGAGAAGCAGCTGCGTTCTTGGGGAGAGAAGCTGCTTATTAGTTTAAATAGTCAAGTAGTCAGTAATCTATGCAGTGCCCAATAAAATTTAATAAATATTATTTTTTGGGGTTAATTACAAATTATCCACTAGTGGTTTGTCTCGAATTTAAGTTGTCTATCTGTAGTTTAAAGTTGACACTTTGTCCACTTGAGCTTAACTCTATTAGGCTTCCGTAAACCACCTCTCCATATTTGTCGTTAAAAACACATTTTAATTCAAAAACATAACATAAAATGAATCAAATGGCTAGGGTTATGAACATTATGAAATTTCAAAGGTATAGAACATATGAACCCAAAGTACCTACGGTAAGAGAATTCCAATGTTAGATATAGGTTGGAAATTTTTCAAAGAACAAGAATGTTTAACACCAATGAGCCCAAATCTATCTTTTACATATAAAAAGCCCCAAAAATTCCAAGACTTCTAGCAGATAAGGCCATAAGAGTAACTGCATCAATATGTGCAAAATTTTCTGTCTATTTTAGCATAAGAATCCACTTTTTTTATTTTACACAGCCATATATCCAAAACTCTCACATCAGTTTATCTATTATACACTCTCTTTTCTTTAAATAATCATTTTATATTATTATTATTTTTATTATTTCAACAACCCAGTCAAACAACCCACACGATATTAGAAAAAACAACCCAGTTTTATTATTTCTCTCTTTTCTTTTTTGAACACTCCTCTCTCTCTCTCTCTCTCTCTCTCTCTCTCTCTCATGGTGAATTTTCTTTCTTTTTCTTCTTCTTCCCATCTTTCTTCACCGGTCAAGTTTTCTTCTTTCTCCCCTTTCTTCATTGGGAAACCCCATAATGCCCTTAAAAAAATAAAAAAAAAAAAAAAATCTAACTTGAAAAGAAAACAAAAAATCACACATCCATTAGCATCGTTGAAGCTTTAATTACTCACCTAGCATCGTGATTGAAGTTTAT
Source organism: Notholithocarpus densiflorus (assembly GCA_030021035.2). NCBI lineage: Eukaryota > Viridiplantae > Streptophyta > Magnoliopsida > Fagales > Fagaceae > Notholithocarpus > Notholithocarpus densiflorus. Next base: position 3,395 of record JARYZH020002699.1, read on the forward strand.
TATATCATTCAAGGTCACAACTATATTATATAGGTATTAGATACATCATATAGAAGTTTGATTGAAAGGACTCCAACTCTCCACACCTAATGTTTTTAAAGAATTGTAAGTCTATCCATAATTCCTCTTGTGCACAGATACTTGCATTGTTTTCGTGGTGTGAATGGGCAGATTTGTATGATTACATCTTGTAGAAAAATATGTGTAGTATAGTAATTAAAAAAATAAGAAGAATTATATTACATTACATTGCTGCAATTTAAGATGCATTAGACTTTTTTTTTTTTTTTTTAAGAAATGTTTTCTTTTTAAAACATATATATTATAGGAGAAGAAAAATTATATATATTTTTAAAATCTAAAAATCTAATTTTTTTTTTTCAACATGATGAAGTCATTTGGCGCAACCTCATCATCTAAGACTAACTTTTATTATATAAAATATGATGATATCATGTTAGCTTTCTTTAATATATTGATATCTATTTCATGGCAATTTCTATCACAACAGATTGTCAATGTTAATCCTTCCATCTAAAAACTACAGTTAACCATAACATTATATACACATATTCTTTAATACTATGGCTCTCTCCCTATTTTGTGATTTATATTCTTTTCATTATTAATATTATGTATAAATTTTATAGGCAGCCATTAAAAAATATGCTCCTTCTTTCTATATGCTCTCTTTTTTAGAATGGTTCTCAAACTGCTCTTTTTTGATATTTTTTATGTTCTCAGATTACTCATAATATTGAGAGGCATTTTTCAGCAACTGAAAATTGTTACACACCTTCATTGGTAGGCAAGGAAGCAAATCTCTTTCTTTAGCTCATCACACTAAGAATTACATTATGTTCATGTTCATTGCCTCAAAAGGGACTGTTCAGGTTATTATGGAATTTAATGGTGAAAAATAATTTTACTATTAGCTCTGTTTAACTCAACAACGTTTTTTTTTTTTTTTTTTTTTTGTCAAGATATTTGAATTGTTTATTTTTTCAACTGAAGCTTTTACTTAACTATTTTATAGATTGTTTTATGGATTGCTTTTATATAGTCAATCTAGGACTTTTTCATGCGGGTTTGTATATGGTGGCGTTTTCTATTTTCTATTTTAATTATTTTTTATTATATGTAAATTTGGAGCTACAATATGATCATTAGAAATTGTGTAATTAACAACTGAATATATATTTGTATATGATAATTTTGATCTAATATATATGTATATGTATATTATAGCTTTGATCTAATAAATTAATCTTACTTTTTGTTATTTTTTTAGAATTTGCATGCATGGGTCTTACATCAAAGGAAATTTATTATAAAAAAGAAAAACAAAGACACCCATTTAAGTTCTTAGTTCTACTTTAGGTAAATTTATGATTTTTTTTTTAATTCTCAAATTTTGAAAACTTTTCTGTGTAATTTAATTTTAGATTTTGGTTATTTTATGTATTTAATTTGTGAGTGTTTTGATTTTTTTTTTTCAATTGGACTCTCACTAGAAATAATCCCTTTAGTAATTGATTCCTTTACTAATTGATTTTTTTTTTTTAATTGGTTCCTTATACTAATTGATTGTTTAAACTTTATCCATATTTATATATTTTATATTTTGAAATACTATTTGAGCTTTGGGTTTATCTGTTTCATAATGGTTTTTTAATATGAATTTACATGGGTATGAAAGTGCATAAAATAGATTTCCATTTCATGTATTCATGTAGTTTAAAATGCTCCTAATGGATTAAAGCAATATTTTTAATTACAAATATATAGAATTAAGAATGTAGAAATATGAAACTAGATGAAATTTTGAAATGTGTGCATAATAATTCATTTAGCTAATTGTTTCTCAATAAAATTATATGTTTTATGTGTTTATGATCAAAACCGTGTGTACTTTAACTAATATATATATATATATATATATAAAAGAGTTTTAAAATATGGTAGTCGCTTCTTATCATCAGACTAAGATACCAATTAATTTTTAGTAGGATGATATCTTAAATTCTACCATTTTGCATTTAAAAAAAAATAATTTTGTTGGAATATTATGCACTAGAACGTATTTTGCTAGAATTGGTTACAAACACAACATAAAAGGATCCTCACAATTGCATGTGCAGATAGTTTTAAACAAACCACTGAAAGCTCATAGTAGGGTGGTATGAGCTTGGATTCTTCATCATAAATGCTTGGGTTTGAGTCTCATTAATAAATGGGGCAGGTAGGCCTAAATTCAAAGTTTAAAATACTCTTGTGTCTGGCCCAGGCCACATGTGGGAAAGCCCATAGTTATGGTAAATAACACACTCTCTCCTTCTGCGTTCAACGTTGTTGTTGTTGTTGTTTTTTTTTTAATTATTATTATTATTATTATTATTATTATTATTATTATTATTATTATTTATTATTATTTTTTTAACAACAAAAATAACATGGAATTGATTGAATGGTCATAAATTAATGTGTACTTTTCACTCTCATTATTATTATTATTATTATTTTGAGAAAAATGTCAATGCATATTATTAAGGACACTCTCATTAGTAATATAACTTCTACCAAGAATGCACACAATTTTTTTTAAAAAAAAGACTCTCTCACATGTTTTTTTTTTTTGGATGAACTCTCTCTCATGTTTAACCTTCTTCATGACACAACAAAATTCCACTGAATGTGTGCAAATGCGCATTACCATCCAATGGTTGAGAAAAAAAAAATCTAAACTTTTTAATTTTACCTAGTAGACTTGATCCAATGGCGGAGGGAAATTGTCCTCAATCATTGAATGGTATTGCACCCGTTACCTCAATCTATATCTCACCAAACTATCCTGGCATCTTGGCACATTGGTACATAGAAATTGGTTAAGTAATCACTCTCTAATTCTCTTATCATATCAGATTAACTGGATTATAGAGAAAATTATCAATGATAGTAGAACTTTCCTATTTAAGTGTTTCCTATGGAATGCCAAATTTGTCAAATTGCGTGTAGAGAGGCTAATGTTGAGCCCAAAAGGCAAAGGCTGGAAGTTTTGGCTACCTCTTGAAATGCAAATGCATTGAGTATCTTTTATCTCCATGGTCCCATTCAATATATTTTGAAGTCTAAGACTGACCAATTTGGTTCTTAAAGCCAACTTTGTCCCCTAGGTACGACAATTGAAAAAAAAAGACTAATGGACTTAATAGTATTTAGAAACTAAGTTGACTATAAGGATCAAATTTATTTGTCTTAAATTATTTTGAACCTGGTTGATAAATGAATTTAATAGTGCTTAGAAACTAAGTTGACTTTAAGGATCAAATTGGCTTGTCTTAAATTATTTTCAACCTGGTTGATATTAGCCCACACCAAAGCATGGTAATAAAAAATTTACCCTTTTATATATTTTTGTTTGTTTAAGAACTATTCTTTTTTGTTTTTGTTTTTTATGGGTGATGTAAATTATTAATTAAATAGGTTTAATTGCGAATATTTTACAATTAACAGTAATTAATTAATCCACTTAATCTTCTTGTGATATAATGGTTCTTACTTGACACATTGATAACAATTTTTTAAAAACATTTTAGGATTTTAATTAAGTTGAATTTTTACTAGCTCAATATTTTCATATTTTGAGAGTCTTCTTAGAGGTGAGAGAAAGAATGCAAAACAAAAACATTCTATATATTTTTTTCTCTTTTTAAAAATCCAATTACCACTCTACAATCTTTAGGACACTTTTTTGTACAAATTTTGTAGCTTTTGTTTATATAACGGAGGTCCCTGAAATTTTTTTTGGGTAGGGGACCCCTTAGTCTTGCGCCTATCCATCTTTTTCTTCGATTGCAAAATAACATTAAGAAACGTTTCAGGTAATTTAATCTTTCATCTTATCTTTCTGTTTGTTTGCCTAAATTGAGAAGAGACAAAAAGTAGTTTTATATTTACGATTCTTTTTTATCAAACCGTATGCATTGCCCATTAAATTTTATTTGATGCATTTCTTGTTGGTTGCTATGATATTTTTTGATTGTGCATCAAAATCTAAAATTTATAATATTAAGTAGTTTTTTTTTTTTTTTTTTTGGTGGTAGATTAAGATATAAGAAAAATTATATTGTAAATGTATATGACTGTATAATTTACGGCTATCTTTAGTATTGTTAAGTTAGATCCTTATTGAATGTATAAATAAGGATCAATGAGGGTTTGATTGTCTGTGTTAGCTCCTATTCTTGAATTTGTAAAAATTTGGCAAAGATATTAAACTTTTATTGCAAATTGAAGTGTTAAGGAGGTTGGGTTTCCTTGAATTAATCCAAAACACCCTTTCATTGTCTCTTTTTTTTTTGGTTGAATAAAGGCTATAGCTATAATTATTATTTAGAAATATCTTTGTGTACAATTGGGAGCAAGAAGAAAGGACAATCCTCAAGCCACACCTGAGGCTTTGCATTTTGCTGAGAAAACTTTGCAAGCTCTCTTGAGTTGCATAGTTACTGCACAACTTGGAATAAAACATATTCAAAGCTGTTCATGTTTTGCTTAATATCATTTAGCAATAGTCCCTATTCAACAAAATAGCGTGCTACATGTGTAAGTGCATTATCATCCCAGCGTCTTCACATTCCACAATCACTCTACTAAATTCCGTGACATGACTCAATTGCACTATATGTGAGAGAGGAGTAATACACATTCTTTTAATCAACGATGAATCACAAACTCTCTCAGACAATGCAGCAAACACCTCACTTGCTCTATCACGAATTACTGCTCCCACACCTCCAGTCCCATCTTTGAAGCTCAAACCAGCAAACATTTATCTTAAAACAGCTTGCATCAGGAGGTAACCACTTCACTGAATCCAGATTGAAGTGAATATCCTGCTGTTTCTGATCAATGAATCACTTTGTCATTTAAACATTCGACATACTTTCAAAAGCCACAATAGGGAAGGAAATTGAAAAAAACTTAAACTGGAACCCACATTATTGCCAAATTGAGAAACAGAGGATCTCAAAATTCTGCAAAACTGGGAGGTTCTGACCTCGACATTTTGGTCCAGATGGTCAACTGCTGAATGGCACTTTAAGGCTTTCAATGCCGATTTATCCTGCCTTTTCCTCTTACTTTCATCATCCTACAGCAGCTTCTTGATAGTTAAATGCACTTGTTGGGAACTAGTAACTCAAACGAGAAACTCAGATTTGGGTTAATTTATGTATTGAGGTCAATTAGTCAAAGTTAGTTACAAGTAGTGCATGCATATTTCACTTCATCAATATTGGCACCTGAACTTGTTGTTTTGCATCTGTGTTATGTGAGATTTTTTCATTTTTCATTCTATTCAACTTGCAATTTAGAGCTTGGCACCTATGCTTGTATTCTCGTTTCAAAGGATCTTCCACAAACATTTTATGCGGAATGAGGCCGTACTACATTCTCATGGTTCCATTGTTTCACTTCTTTTCATAATGAAGTTTATCTGCTTACTTGAATTACAGCCAGAGGTTATTCGGCACAATTAGTTGTTTCTTATCACATTTGAAGAGGTATTCTTTTGGGTGAGAAGTTTGGTTTATACTTTATAGTTAATACATATTTAGATGGGTTGCTTTTGGCATTTTACATTGCAGATATTGCAAACACATCTCATGGATCTATGCTTTTCTGGTGCATTCATAAGTACTTGCTTTCAGCTCATTTGTCATGTTAATTGTAGTTAGTTAGTTCCCTACAAACAATTATGCTTTCAGCCCTATATGTGAAGCGGCAGCCTTCTCTGTACAGTATTAAAAAGGTTGTTGAATTTCTTTAGTTGAATTTTTGTTAAACCATTGTATGCTTCTGCAGATGAGCTTGGAGGAGGAGAATACAAAGGCATTTCTTATACTCAATGAGAATTATACTCACATTAAAGGAAGTAAGAGCTATTATTTGTAGAAGTATGATGTTGTAACTGTCCTATACAACTTTTGTTTGGTCTGTTGATTCTCTCTCAAACCTATTAGTTTATTAAGAGTACATCTTTGAAGCTGTGACTGAATTTTAGGCCTGATCTTGTGTAAATGTGAATGATGAGACCTTTATCCCATACACGTCACTCAGTTCTATCCTTTAATTTTTTTTTTTTTTTTTTTTTTTTGCCAAAAACCTTGGAGCTTAAAACTATTAATCAGATAATGGCTGTTCACTGCCATTACCCTACTATTGGCAGATTGTGATTTGGCCCACAAAAGGGCTTGATACTGATAGTGGAAGCCTAGCTGCCACTAAACTAGCATTTGAAGTAGATTTATCTATCCACGTGACTTCTGCTAAATTGAATATTCATCTGAAGTCAATTATGATCCCCAGTTAGGAAGTCAATGCACTCAAATAATATTTTCCCTGAATAATGAGGATACATGACAGTATGTATAGTAAGCAAATCATCTGAAAATATTGAGAGGTCCTTAAGAGCTTTACTATCTTGCAACATGGGAAACTAGATTATATGATATGGTAGTTTATTTATGCCAATATTTCCTCCTCCCTTTTTATGCTTTGATGATTTTCTTTTGTGTGAATGTTGTGGTCCAACTCTGTCTTTCTTCTTGATATATTACTTTGCATTTCCGTTGTCAACCTTTTGAAGTAAGCTTAGTACTTGAGTCATCTGAAGCTTCTTGTGTCATTATTACTTAAGTTAAATTGTAACCACACGTTTTTTATAATTTTTAATTGATATTAAACTAGAGCGAAACAACTGGTGTTTTGAGGATTTTGAAAGGTCAGTAATCAATCTAAAGTTTTTATTTTTTAAAACTCTATTAGATCGGATGTCTATTGTAGAAAGCCATTCTATCTCTTCAATTTATGATTTGTTGAATGCTTGTAATTTATGTTCTTGATTGTATTGATCCCCAGTTGTATATGTCATGTTTACTTGGGTGACTATCTTTTTTAACGTTCGAATAACATTTTTATTAATTATTAAAAAAAAAAAAAAAAAAAAAAAACGGGGTTCAAGTGATAACCTAGTGCTAATGGCATCCTTTGTGGTGCCCCATTTTTGTGGTTTGAGCCCCATCTCCTCCTCCCCTCTATCTACCTATCAAAAAAAGTACTAATTCCATGATAAGAGAGATTGCTGCATTAGTAATGAGTTTTTTTTATATGTAGGGCAATGAAGAATTCAAGATAGCTTCCTATGATATACTCCTTAAGATAAGTGCCAGCTTGAAAGGCTTATCAACTATTTCTGATGCACCTTATCACAAACTGATTTAGCATGGTAAGTATTTAAATGATTTTACTTCTACATCTGATTTGATACTAATGGTACCTTTAATTACTTGATCCTTTGATGTATCACCAGTTCCACAGCTGCTTTCATCATTAATATCTAATGATTTTACAATCATCAGATAATGGGCTATCTTTCTGGCTCATCTCCTCAGTTAAGGAGTGGAACAGTGTCTGCTTATTGGTTTATTAGGATGTAGATATCTATTTGTCAATGCCTGATCTTGTCCCCTCCCTTTTATCTTTGTTGCATACCAAAGTGGTGGAAGTGATAAAAGTGAGTGTTCTCTTAATTGCTCTTGATTCAGAGTGTTGGTACGATTTTACTTTTGATGCTAGTTGATTGCATATTTAACAGCTATTTTGGGCTTTTTGAAAGTACTAGTGTCATGCTTACAAGACAAAGACCTGCACAGTCTTTTGTCTGATGTTGTGTATGAAGTTCTACCATGGTCATTGTCCCCAGACATCATTTTAGATCAAAGGCACATGCAAATTTGACATTAAGCACTTATTTGCCTTATATACATAATAATGAAAATGTATTGGTGTTGGTGTTGGAAATTTTCAACATATGCAAGTACATCTTTATTTACAGGTCAGTGTAATAATGGAGATTTTGATACAGAAGTGAGGTTCTGCAATAGTTGAGTCAGTTACTCCAGAGAAATATAAGGGTTTTCTAAAGGCCATTTTGGAGGTGATTCTTTCATTTCCTGTTTATGCTCTTCGTTAAATATAATTTATTTTAATTTTAAAGAGGGACTTGATCAATTAATTGGTTGAGAACTCCTTTGAGCTCTATCTAGGCCCCCAAGTTTGAAACTTATTGACCAGAATAAAATATTTTTGAACTGTGTAATCTCTTCTGAAAATTGTTGGTGATGCAAATATAGCTAGATCATAGGTTCCTTGCCATGGAGGTGTTGTTTTAAATGGTAAATTATTGACACTTGTCATTAATAACCCACATGCTTATTCTACTTTCCAAATATTTTATAATCTTGAGAAAAACATTAGCAATAATGTTGCAGCCTGTCTTAAGATAGCCTTCCGAAGATTTGTTGTGTGTCATGCACAATTAGCATGGCAGAAGTGCGTCTTGTGAGCTCGACTAGGTGGACGATGAAGATGGAGGTGGGGGATAGTTAAGTGGGATTAGAAGTCTGGAGGAGGTTAAATCATGCCAGAGACATTGTGCATGAAATGAACCCAAGCTAGTGTTTGAAGCTCGGTGTTTGGCTTTGAGCCTTTGTATGGTCTTGCGCTTGTGTTGCCTAGAATTCCTTGTGTGTTTGTAAGAAGTGTCATAAACCAGAATTCAACCCCAATGCTGAAAACTTTTTTCTTTTTTTTTTGGGTGGGGGTGTTGTTAAGATATTCTGATTTTGTTATTAAAATTCGACATAGACCAGCTATAGGCTGTTATTGTGTTATTTGATTGTTATCCTTGCATTCTTCTTTTATTTTACCCTTTTCCTCCGTTCTCTACTATCAATTTGGTCTCATAGTGTGTCCTCACCCATTTATTAGATGAAATCCTCTAGTTGAAGACGCATAATGACTTTCTTTCCCCCCTTAATGAATGAGAATTATTAGTTTAAACATGGGGAAATTGATGTCCCTCCTGCAGTGGTTTTTCTTTTGGTGGGAGTTCATTTAAAGTGTGTTTGATGAAGAATCATATTAAATATATGATGGAAGATTATGCTGTCTTTGTATATCTTACTGCAGAACTACCATGGGAAAACAAGACCAAAGAATCTGGTGCTGGTGACACAGAAATCACACTTGCTGATTCATTTACAAAAGCTTCTGGATCCATGTATGACTGATCACGTTTTAATTTGATATGCTGATCTGTTCTTTCTTTAGATCTCGCTCTATCCTTTCTTTAGATCTCCATCTCATTATCGTTGGACTTGCTTATTTTGCTTTATTGTTTTTAGGCCGGAGAAGAGGAAACACAAAGCAATGGGTTCTATAATTGAGAAGAATGGTTCAGTAGAACAAAGGAAAAGAAAGAGAGAGAAGAAAATCAATGCCCTTATCCCTAGCTCAAATGAGCATCACTTGTCATTTGGTATTGTTGGTGGTTTAAGAGTAGTTTAAAATGCTAAGGGTCCGTTTGGATATAGTTTATTTTGCTGAAAACTGAAAACACTGTAGCAAAATAATTTTTGAATGTGTGAATAGTGCCGTAGGACTCATTTTTATTGAAAATTTTGGTGAAAAAAGAGGTTTGTGGGTCCTGTGAATAGTGCACGGGACCCACTGGAAAACAACTACAGCCACATAAACGCTTCTCAAAAAAAAAAAAAAAGGTGAAACACAGACAAAAAGGTTTAACGCGTTGCTACTGTAGCATGGGTCCCACCACTTGGAAACACCAAATGCAAACGCCTAGAAAAATAATTTGTATCCAAACCCAGCTTAAGCGCTCTAATAATGCAAAATCATTGAAGAGTCAGTAGAAGGAAAGACAAAAGAAAAGCACTAGAAGTCACAACAAAATTATGACATGTCATGACCAGAGCAAGATGGAGCTGACTAAGACTAGCAAGAAAGATGAAGCAATCCATGCACCTAGTGCTTCCATATTAGTCAAACACAAGGTAGGGATGAAAAGACAGAAGATTCATAAGGAGCCATGATGTGCACAAAGTCTGAATTGCAATTTCTTTCTTAAAGCATGAGAAAAATTTGGCACACTGCTTATACTACTGCCCATTTAACACATGTTAAATTGTCTAAATAGCAATTGCTTCCTAGTCTAGCTTCTTCTTCAATTTAGAGCTCATTTAACACATGTTAAATATGGAAATAGCCATATATAACATATTCATATTTAGAAAATGAACAACCAATAGGATTGGAACAAGTCCTTTTGTAAATACTCAACTTGTAACTATAATCTCTTTAGTGAATTGTGATGCATTTGCTTGGATCTTTCTCTCGTAGAATTCTCTCCCTAAATCCCTCTCAATTCAATTATCTCTCTATCTATCTCTATCTTTCACTTCTTCAACAATTCCTTATTCTATCTCATTCTCCCATTATCTCACAACTAAACCCTACTCTAGTTTTTTCATCAAGTTTATTTCTCTAATCTCTAAACAATGAAACACCTAAACCACAAGTTTGATCTTAACAATAACCCTCTTGTACCTAACAGATGCTCTAGATACAACTATCTATATATGCCCATTGCCACCCTTCTTTCCTCAACAAATTGTAAAAGGAATTGTAGGTTTATAAGGAATGTGCTGACTGTTCTGGATTGAATAATATCTTGACTGTGGCCTTATCACAACAAATGGTCTTAGAAGTTCATCTTATAAGTTCCTTTCTTTTTAATTATTTCAGGGGAGAAAGTTGTTGGAAAGTGTGGAAAACCTCTCCATTACAATGTAGCACATTCCACAGGATTATTCCCTACTTCATGATCCAGGGAAGTAATTTTGCACTTGGTAATGGAAGAGGTGGAGAATC
>JARYZH020002700.1:0-14178 GCA_030021035.2 Notholithocarpus densiflorus
TCTCCTTATTAGTTTTATAAAACATTGATGCTGATGTTGCACGTTCAGATGGAGTGGCTATGTACTTCTTTTTGCCTCGTGCTGATTGCATCATGAGTTTACCATCACTAGTGAAATTCAATGTAACATCTCATCAGTGAGAGCCAGAGGATTGTTTTGGTTGTGAAGAATAGTCATCATACCTGAGCCTCAGCAGCAAGCCCAGTACCAGTGACGAGCCCAGAAACAGAGACAAGCCTAGAAATGATCAAACGCACCGTCGTATCACTTAAAATCACTCTGTCTACAGTCACACCGAAACGCATCGTTTCATTTATGTTTTCAGTTATTAGCTTTAATTCTCACACGTGTATCAGGTGGTTAGTTTGTTATAACAAACTCCACTTTTCTCGCTAAGCTCTCTCCCTCTCTCTGTGGTTATATAAACAGAGTTAGTCTTAATGATGTAATTAAGCTAGCCATTTATGCGATACAAGACTCTTTCCATTTTATGGTTTTCTTTCATTTAGCTTTTCTTTCAAGTTGGCTGTCTTTTCAGGAATCCCAGGAAGAATAACTCCAATAACATGATAGACCAGAGCGTGACAACCATGAAGATCTGGTGGTAGGTGTTAAAAAAGAGCCTATCTTTTCAGTTCTTCTTGTTGAACTTCAGCAGTGAAAATTGCTGAGATAAGAAGAAAAAGCAAGATATATAGTTGCCATCATTGGACAATAGCTAGCTCTATCTCTTTGGCTTCCTTTCAGTTTGGTTTCAAATGGAAAATCAATAATAGTAACATTTAGGAATTAATCATTCAATCCACCTCCAAATATAGGAAATAAATGGCTATCTCAATCTACATACCTTGTGCTGCACAAAGTGCCGAGTTACGGTGTTGTAAAGAGAAAAAAAAAATTGGAACTCTTTGGAATGAAAGAGAATCATTCACTTGAGTGAATATTTTTCTGTGAATTGAAAAGTCACCGCTTTTGTATGTTCAAATAATCTGCATAGTAATTGTAATAGAACAGACAGTAATGGTCTTCCTAGAAGGTCAAGAGCGCCTGAATTCACGGCGTAAAGCAAAGAGATACTAGTAGACATCATCGGGCTCAAAGTTAAAATTGCATGAAATTTGGCAGATTGAATGAAAACGGTCTTTTAATCAAGAGTCTTTGTTTTATAATGAGGTGTGCCTTAATTTTAGCAAATTCCTTTGTTTAGATTTTGAAAATAGTGATTTTGCTATTTTTAGTAATTTTTATTTCTTAAATAAATTTTTAAGTCTTAAGTCTATTTCTTTCTTAGTAGACTAAAAAGTCTTTGCATGTGTATATTCAAAGTCTCTCCACTAGTCTGCCAATGAATAATCAACGTTCGATAGGACCATACGGGTCAACACCAGCAACACGGTAGATTTATAATTTCTGAGTCAGTCCCAACCACCATGCTGGCCAACTCTAGCAACACAGCTGTCATGATGTTTAAGACTACCCATCAATAATTCAGATTCAACATTGTCGCCTTGGTCGTGTAGGAAACTGTAGAATTTTCTTATATTGTTGAAGACCAAATCAAGGCATATCATGTCGGAGAAAATCAATGGATTGGAATAAACCAAGAAATTGTTTGATAGAGGAATTTGTAGAATTGAAGAAATCAATTCAAAATTCAAAATTTTAATTGATTTGTGTATGTAACTCCCATTATAAAGTAGGTTATATATTAATATATCATCATTAAAGTGAATAAAAAACATATAGCTAGCCTTTTAAGCTCTTGCTCGATGAATATAAGCCAAGTGAATGAACCAGGTAAACCCTCATGATCTATCTTATTTAGAAATGGAGATAGATTATTGTCTATAGGATAATAATAAAATGTTGTCAAATTAAAATTTTTTTTTTGGGGAGATTTTCAAATTAATATTATTATATTCACTTTTATAATAAATCTTTTATAGCTGTAAATAATTCTTTTTGGTAATAAGTAGTTCTATTTGATATAGACAAAACACTATTGCTTCCTATATTCAGAGTAGCCCATAACAAAAGCTAGAGACTGCAAATACTTTTAACTAACAAATTATAGTTTTGTGACTCCCATAAACAAAATTTGCGTTCAAATGCCCCCTTTGGCCCTCCCCTACTTTTATCTTAAGAAAAAAAAAAAAAAGCATTTGATTTTTATCTTTTTGTGAACATTTTTTTCTCCTTTCTCAACGGAAGTATGCGGAGTCATTCCCTCGCTCAAGCCAAGGGCCATTGACATATACATATATTTAATAGCATTTGAAGTTGAGATAGTCCGATATCCAATAATACTGTGGGCGTGTAGCACAAAGAATCCTAACAATATTGTTGTGCCAATTATTCTTGCAAACCATCCCATATTTGGGTTTTGAAGTACAACCACATTTTGCCATTGGCCTTAAAAGACTAGCTGAGTACTGACACTTGTTTAATGAAGGAACATATCCAGCTCAAATCCCCTCTATAACATTTCCTAAGAATAAAAAAATTACAAACACATTTTATATGGTACTAAGAAAAGAAGTTGGACTTGGAGGAATTGGAATATCTACGGTCCCTTCCAGCATTAGCAGAACCTTTTTCATCGAAGGACGAAGAGATGGCTCATCAAGAATGCACCAAAATCCCACTTTAAGTATTCTCTCCAATTGCCTTTTGTCAACATCCTTACCACTAACTAGTTTATCTAGCTCACGAGCCTCAAAGCAAGAGTATGCCCATTCTTCAAGAATAGCTTCTTCTTCAGGAAAACTCCAATCCACACTCTTTCTACAACATATAAGCTCCAACAGAACAATTCCAAAGCTGTATACATCTGCTTTGACTGTCACTGGCTGGTTTCGATGCCATTCTGGTGCAACATACCCCTTTGTTCCTCGGATACCTGTAAAGGTATTGGTTTGGTCTGGCTTTAGTAGCTTTGCCAATCCAAAATCAGAGATTTTTGGGCACCTATATTCATCCATGAGTATGTTTTGAGGCTTTATGTCACAATGAATGATTTGTGACTCGCACTCTTCATGGAGATAAAGAATTCCCTTTGCTATGTTGCGAGCAATTTCTATTCTTTCATCCCAACAAAGTTTTTTTTCAGGATTGAAGAGTATATCTGCAAGTGAGCCATTGCTCATGTACTCATATACCAAAAGCCTATTCTCTCCATCATGACAATACCCGAGCAGGCGGACAAGATTCTTGTGGTGTGTTCTTCCAATAACTTTCATCTCGGTTTGAAACTCTTTCTCCCCCTCAGTCAACACTTTCTCTAGTCTTTTGACGGCTACGATCTTCTGACCATTCCATATTGTTCCCTTGTATACAGTCCCAAATGATCCTCTACCCAGCTCTTCCTTGAAACCATTAGTCATTTTCTCAAGATCAGAATAAGTAAATGATCTTGGAGAAACGTCCATGGTTAAATCAACATTTCCACTATTAGAGAGCCTTCTATATGCTTGGACTCGATTTTTATAAATTGCAATTGCAGAAATCACTGACATAATGAGTCCAAAAGCACCGAGTGAGATGCCCAGAATCATTATGTCCTTTTGAGAATATCTTTCACGTCCCAAGGGCTCAATTTTATTTATGGTGGAAGTAGATATAGCTTCCTTGATGAATGCAATGTTTACGTCACTTAGTTCCCTTCTTCCAAATTTCAATGGAAGCCTTTGCTTTTGACAAACACTATCTCTGTACGTAGCGGCTTCACAATTACAATCCTTCAAACATGCTGCTTCACAATCGTCTTTGGTCAATAATGTTACGGAAGAAAAAGAATTATCTTCCCATTTAGTATTAGGTACTGCTTGCATGATATATTTCGTACTTTCATCTTTGCTCTTGCAACTTTCTGCAGTGAAATTCCTTTCACAACCTGAGCTCCAATTTCCCTCGATAACACTTGCAAAACCTGGAAGACATAAGCAAGTAGCATCCTGATCATTCATAGTGCAAAACCCATTGAGACCACACAGGCCCTTAGGGTCACACTTATTATTGGAAGATGACCATATGACTGAGAAATTCCCATTCTTATCCAAATTGTGTGAGAATAGCCTGAAGATCCCATCGGCATCAATTCGCATAAAATACACTACTTCTTTTGTTGGATTTCCGCCTTGAGTCAGATTTTTTAAGATTGTGCTGGTGGAATTGAGCAAGTAAAGATGACCATCATCATCCAGACATAGTGAAACATTACTGCCTGCTCCATTTGTACCAGAAGCCCAATAAGAATATTCAGCCGTATCTGTGGTTTGCACTGGGTACTGCACAAGGTGTCCATCCGTCTGCATTTTCAGACGAAATATTCCTGTCGATTGATCAGATTCTGAAACACTTGAAAACAACTCATTTCCAGCTGTGAGACGCTGACCTTGTAAGAGGGTATTCGTTGGGGATTCAAAACTTTTCCATATAATCTTCTTATCAGAATTATAGAGAACAAAGTTTCCCGAGTCAAGCATTGATGCTGATGCTGCACGTTCAGGAGGATTGGCAATGGCCGTCTCTTCGCCTTGTGCCGATTGCATGATGAGTCTACCATCACTAGTGAAATTCAATGTAACACTGGCGAGAGCTGGAGGGTTGTCTCGGTTGGCTGTCCAGACTACTGTCTTTTCAGGAATCCCAGCAAAAAAAACTCCAACAGCATAGCCGTTGGCTTGTTGGTAGAAGCCAAAGGCATAGAAACCAGATTGTGACTGCCATGAAGACTTGGAGGTAGGTGTTAAAGAAGAGCCAAGGTTTACAATGGACTCCCCTTTTTGAGCTTCTGTAGTGATAATTGCTGAGAGAAAAATAAAAAACAAGAGACTCGCCATTACTAGAAAATAGCTAGTTCTCTCTGTTATTCTTTCACTCTGTTTGCAAATGAAATGTGACTCACACAGCTCCATGTATAGTCAATAAAAAACAAGAGACTTGCCATTACCGAGTTATGATGTTGTCTTGAGTATTACTATTCAATATTTTTTTTTTGGAAGGTGTTCGGAAGGAAATAGTTTTAAAAAAAAAAAGAAAAAAAGAAGAAGCATTCTTGAGTATATATCTTTCCTAAGGATGAAAAGTCACAACTTGTGTATATTCAAAGAACTTTGCATATGTAGAATAAGAATCATTCACTTCAGTCTCTTTCTTAGCTGGAATGAGAAGTCTTTGCATGCGTTTAATTATATTCAAAGTCTTTCAGCTGGTCATCCATTGAATTATTAATTTATATATATAATAATAATTTAAACGAAGAGAAAATTCAATTAGATTTTAAATTGGAATTAAATTATAATTTAATTTCACGCCATGTGTCCCACATCTAATATAAGTTTTTAAATTTTTGCTCCATGTGAGTTAATTCAATGTAAAAATTAGATTTCAATTAGAGTTTAATTTTGTGCCATGTGTCCCATCTAATATAAGTTTTTTAATTTTTCTATCAAATGAATTAATTTGGTGTAAAAAAACGAGGAGTCCAATATAAGTAAACCATAAAAAAATATAATTTTTGAATGATTTTATATTTATGAGTCTTTTATTTGTATAACTAAAAACAATTCAAGTTTATGAGTTTTATATATATATATTAATAGCCGAAACTAAGAGAAAATCCAATTAAATTCTAAACTGGAGTCTAATTCTCATCTAATTTTTAAATTTGTATTCAAGTGAATTATTAAGGGAAAAAAATTAAAGAGTCTAAATTCAATTAGATTCTAAATTGAATTTTAATTGGAGTTCAATTTTGCTCATGTGTTCCATCTAATTTTTTAATTTTTGTGGCAAGTAAATTATTGAATGCAAAAACAGAAGAGTCTAGATCTAATTTGATTCTAAATTATATATATGTAATTGTGATTGTTTTTAAATGTATCTGTGCATATGCACGGGGTTACATAGGCAAAACTAAGAGAAAATCTAATTAGATTTCAAATTGGAATTCAAATTAGAGTCTAATTTTGCGCCAAGTGTCCCATCTAATCTAAGTTTTTAAATTTTTTTGCCAAGTGAGTTAATTCTGTGTAAAAATTAGATTTCAATTAAAGTTTAATTTTGCGACATGTATCCTATCTAATCTAAGTTTTTAAATTTTTATGCCAAATGAGTTAATTTAATGTAGAAAACAAAGAGTCCACTATAATTAAACCATAAAAAACCTAATTATATATCTAAATCTGTATATAAACATATAATTTAAAATCTACATATTTTATAAGCCTAAGTACAATTATTGAATTAATACCTGCAAGCTTAGTTTTACGTAAATGCGTATCCAGTGCACTTGCATCTATGGACATAGCAACAAGCCCTACAACCGTGTGATTGAAAACGTTTATAAGTGGAGGGGTTGCTGAGTTGCTCACCATAAACTTTGAAGTCATTAGGCTTTTTAGTTTTTACTAATATGACTTACACCTTCAAAAAATTTCATAAGCAGGTTTAGCTCTTGCATCAACTTTGAGATTCTTTTTAGTGTTTATTGAATATGAAACCACAAAAAACAAAAATATGAAACCACAACTTCGAGAAAAATTATATTTTCTCAAGCATGATTGGCTAGAGTAGACTCCCTACTTGTCATTTGTCAATAATAGGTTATTTTATGATGTGTGGTGTCCTCTCAATTGTTTTCTTGACAAATTGGCCATTAGGGGCATATGACTAATTGGCCGTGTATTTTGGGGGGGAGGACTTTCTTGGTCTTGTAATGTATATTAGTGGAGAACAGGAGGAGGACTAACTGACCGTGCATTTGGGGGTGAAGGAGATTTGACTTAACTTCCAGTGCATTATTAGAGGCATCATTTCACGTATAAAAAATAAAGCACCGACTTGGGTCGTGCATTAGGGGACGCACTAATTGCGCAATGACAGACTACTTGTAGTGCATTAGGAGGTCAAATTTTGTGTATGTAACATAAGAAGTTATAAGTAAATATTGTACTTGCAATTGGTTTATATGCAGCGCATTAGGCGGTAGAATTTATTGACTTCAATTAGCCCAACAAAACCATTTCCTGCAGAGCTATAAATATTTTCCTATAACAAAATTCAATCTTATAATAAATGTTCAATAAGTTTGCTGAGCTCAATTAATCCTCGTCCCCGTACCTGGTGCCTATTTGCAATGGTGAATTCTAGGAGTATTTTCTTTGACATTCTGAAATCCCAATTTCAGATCCTCACTTGGTCTCTTTTACTAGTTAGTTATAACCCAAGCAACACGGGATGTTTAATTTCAAAGTCCCAATGCAGTGCTAAGTTTAAACCAATAACCTTGCCAGTTCAATGGCAATTTTTTTAATTGAAAATTAGGATTCAAATTCTCCCACCTCAATTATTGTAACTATCGAATTGAGAAAAAAAAAAAATTCACAAATATTTTAGGGACTAAAACAGATGTTTGGCAACACAAAAACTTAGCTCTGTTTTATGATTTGCCTTGAAAATGTACCCTTTGATAGTAGCTCAAGGGAGCGAGCTCGAAATCTAAGAAGCTGAAGAATTTGGACATTCAGGCTAAATGGAATCAATCCAGGTAGAGCAGATGAACCACTTGTGGTAAAGTTAGCTCCATTTGTGAAATTTGGCCTCACAAATTCAAAACACGGAGTCAAATAAGCAGTATGCAAGCTCTCGCCTATGAAACAAGAAAATAAACAACCCAAATGTTAACCAAATAACTAATTTATGAATACTTTCAGGGATGTATACCTTCACAATATTTTTTTATTTTTTATTTTTAGAATCAACTAGTTGTAATGTGTGAGAACAGATAATTACTTTGTAATTTTGATATAAATATAATTTGCTCTATCGAAAAATTAAGAAAAATGTTATGTTGACAATAATTTTACAATACTTTCACAACAAATCATACGTAGTAGGTTGTTATTAATTGTTATTAGTCGGCAAAAAAGTAATTTTAGTGATAGGTTTAAATTAGAACCGATATCAACTTATCAACTATGACTTGTGAATCACTTAAAAAAAAAAAAAAAAAAAAAAACTATGACTTGTGAAAATGTTGTAGACGCAGCACTTCTCAAAAATTAAATAATTTCTAAAATTATTTTTCATCTCAATATCTCTACAAATACAAATATATCATTCTATTATTTTTGGGTGTATTTGATTGATATTTATCCATTTTTTAGGTGGTTCATATTCCTTTAAATTATGTTATAGTGTGTTATGTTTTTCTAATTTGGGTTTTTAGTTTTAGATTTTGGATTATGCTATTTTTTCAACAACTTGATTTTCTTTTTAGAATTTTCTCCTCTAGAATATCTAGAATACAACTAAACTTTTTAACTAAGTATTAGCTCAAACAAAAATTTAATCAAAACAATAAGAAGGAGAGAGAGACTTGTGATAGAAAACTCAATTCAATTCAAATGGTCTTCTTCATATCCAAATTCAATTTCTTCATATAGCCAAGCATACATCTTTTTGGAATTTCTCACATCCAATTGGTCTTCGTGGATTTTGAGGCTTTGTCCAAACTTGGATAATCTTTCACCCTAGTCTCTTTTTTTTTTTGGTTGTCTATTGCTACCTTTGATTTAATTTTCTTTCCATTGACATCAAAATTCTACAATTTTGGCAAAAAGTCTTACAGCAAAGGCATCCCATAATAATATCTAAATTTGTTACAATACCAACAAAAAAAAAGTAACGTATCTTGTACTAAGTTATGCGTCTACATTCATGTCACAACTAATATGTACGTACAATAGAACTGATTTATGCTAAACATATACAAAGAGAATTATTTATCCATAATGGAGAATGCATCACACAAATTCACATAAGAGGTATAACATCAGTGGAAAAAAAAATTCATCCATGATTAACGACCACATAAACTATAGTAGTAAGACCCCATTGCGATTCTTTTAATGTATTCTTCACCATGGCTTTGAGACTTTTTTGGTTGGTTTATGGGAACCAATGTTGTTGGCACCTGAGATCTCCGATGGCAGATCACTAACAAAATTAATTCAGAAAACTTGAAGAATATGAAAAAAAAAAAAAAAAAAAAAAACCTTCACTTTAGAGGGACTTTCCAAATTTACAGGTGTGAGGTAGAGTAATTACAAATATATATAGACAAAAAATCAGTATTATTATAAATTTTTTTTTTGTGTGGAATTCTAATAGAGTAGCAATTGAACAGTTTTCATAACTGCTTGATTGGGAGAGGGAGAGTCATAAAGTTGAAGGAAGTTTGAATCATTACCAAATTGGATTTGATGGCATAATAAATGGAAAATTGAAAAGTTAGGAAACGTTAATTAAGAGATGAAGTTTTTTATTTATTTATTTATTTATTAATATGTGATTGGGAAAATGTTAATTTGCAAAAGGAAAGAAAAGAAAATAAAAAAACGAAAGTTAATGGGATCGATGACGAGACTGCTAATGTGGTTCAACAGGAGTGTAGCAACAATAAATACTACGTTTCAGCTTTTAGATAGATATGGATGATTAACAACCACATAAACTATAGTAGTAAGACCCCATTGTGATTCTTTTAATGTATTCTTCACCATGGCTTTGAGATTTTTTTGGTTGGTTTATGGGAACCAATGTTGTTGGCACCTGAGATCTCCAATGGCACATCACTAACAACATTAATTTAGAAAACTTGAAGAATATGGGAGAGAAAAAAAAAAAAAAAAAAAAAAACCCTTCACTTTAGAGGGACTTTCCAAATTTGTAGGAGTGAGGTAGAGCAATTGCAAATATATATATATATAGACAAAAAATCAGTACGTTTTTTTTTTTTTTTTTTTTTTTTGGAATTCTAATAGAGTAGCAATTGAATAGTTTTCATAACTGCTTGATTGGGGAGAGGGAGAGTCATAAAGTTGAAGGAAGTTTGAATCATTATCAAATTGGGTTTGATGGAATAATAAATGGAAAGTTGAAAAGTTAGGAAATGTTAATTAAGAGATGAAGGTTTTTTTTTTTTTTTTTTTTTTTTTTTTTTTTTTTTTGTGATTGGGAAAATGTTAATTTGCAAAAGGAAGGAAAAGAAAAGGAAAAAAAGAAAGTTAGTGGAGTCGATAACATGGTCGCTGATGTGGCTCAACCGGAGCGTAGAAACAATAAATGCTGTGCTTCAGCTTTTTTTTTTTTTTTTGACAGAGTTTGAATAATGGCAAGTCCATCACACCTATGAAGTTTAGGATTTGTGGGTTCGAATAATGGCAAATCCCATTAGTGCTTAGATGGTTCCACATCATAATGCAATGCAGGAGGTTTAAGTGGTGAGGCGACAGTGACCGCACCTACTTCATCCAAATGATTTTGGCCAGTAGAATGCTTATAAGGGTCAGTTAACTTCTGTAAGACTCAAATTTTGAAAAATAACTAGATCATTGATTCTAATAATAGATACAGCAAAGGGTCCAATTCAGATCCAGTTTTGGATTTTAAAAAGGGTACAAGTAGCATAACACATTCTACATTGTACACTATAATAAGAGAAGAAGTTGAACTTGGAGGGATTAGGTTATCTAAAGTCTCTTCCAGTATTAGCATACCTTCTTGATTGTAGGATGAAGTGATGGATCATCAAGAATGTACCAAAGTCCCACTTTAACCATTCTCTCCAATTGTCTTTTGTCAACCTCCTTACCACTCACTAGTTTGCCTGGCTCATGAGCCTCAAAGCAATGATATGCACATTCTTCAAGAATAGCTTATTCTTCAAGAATTTTTCAATCCACATTCTTTCTATAACATATAAGCTCCAACAACACAATTCTGAAACTATATACATCTACTTTTAACTATAACTGGTTGATTTCAATGCCACTGTGGTTTGCACCAGTGGAATTGATATCCATCATCATCAAGACATAGTAACACATTATTGTCTTGTCCACCTATAATAATAGCCCAACAATGATATTCAGGCTTTAATTCTGGTACTACCAATGGGTACTGCACGAGGTTTTCATATGTATTTTGCATTACTAGTTGAATATTCCTGTCAATTGGTTAGATTCTAAAACACTCAAACACAACCTTGTCCAGCTGAGAGACACTGACCCTGTAAGATTGTATTGGTTGGGTTGTGACTCAAAACTTTGCCATATATTCTCCTTATTAGTTTTATAAAACATTGATGCTGATGTTGCACGTTCAGATGGAGTGGCTATGTACTTCTTTTTGCCTCGTGCTGATTGCATCATGAGTTTACCATCACTAGTGAAATTCAATGTAACATCTCATCAGTGAGAGCCAGAGGATTGTTTTGGTTGTGAAGAATAGTCATCATACCTGAGCCTCAGCAGCAAGCCCAGTACCAGTGACGAGCCCAGAAACAGAGACAAGCCTAGAAATGATCAAACGCACCGTCGTATCACTTAAAATCACTCTGTCTACA
This sequence comes from Notholithocarpus densiflorus, assembly GCA_030021035.2. NCBI lineage: Eukaryota > Viridiplantae > Streptophyta > Magnoliopsida > Fagales > Fagaceae > Notholithocarpus > Notholithocarpus densiflorus. The sequence goes on from JARYZH020002700.1 coordinate 11,411, forward strand.
GTCACACCAAAACGCATCGTTTCATTTATGTTTTCAGTTATTAGCTTTAATTCTCACACGTGTATCAGGTGGTTAGTTTGTTATAACAAACTCCACTTTTCTCGCTAAGCTCTCTCCCTCTCTCTGTGATTATATAAACAGAGTTAGTCTTAATGATGTAATTAAGCTAGCCATTTATGCGATACAAGACTCTTTCCATTTTATGGTTTTCTTTCATTTAGCTTTTCTTTCAAGTTGGCTGTCTTTTCAGGAATCCCAGGAAGAAAAACTCCAATAACATGATAGACCAGAGCGTGACAACCATGAAGATCTGGTGGTAGGTGTTAAAAAAGAGCCTATCTTTTCAGTTCTTCTTGTTGAACTTCAGCAGTGAAAATTGCTGAGATAAGAAGAAAAAGCAAGATATATAGTTGCCATCATTGGACAATAGCTAGCTCTATCTCTTTGGCTTCCTTTCAGTTTGGTTTCAAATGGAAAATCAATAATAGTAACATTTAGGAATTAATCATTCAATCCACCTCCAAATATAGGAAATAAATGGCTATCTCAATCTACATACCTTGTGCTGCACAAAGTGCCGAGTTACGGTGTTGTAAAGAGAAAAAAAAAATTGGAACTCTTTGGAATGAAAGAGAATCATTCACTTGAGTGAATATTTTTCTGTGAATTGAAAAGTCACCGCTTTTGTATGTTCAAATAATCTGCATAGTAATTGTAATAGAACAGACAGTAATGGTCTTCCTAGAAGGTCAAGAGCGCCTGAATTCACGGCGTAAAGCAAAGAGATACTAGTAGACATCATCGGGCTCAAAGTTAAAATTGCATGAAATTTGGCAGATTGAATGAAAACGGTCTTTTAATCAAGAGTCTTTGTTTTATAATGAGGTGTGCCTTAATTTTAGCAAATTCCTTTGTTTAGATTTTGAAAATAGTGATTTTGCTATTTTTAGTAATTTTTATTTCTTAAATAAATTTTTAAGTCTTAAGTCTATTTCTTTCTTAGTAGACTAAAAAGTCTTTGCATGTGTATATTCAAAGTCTCTCCACTAGTCTGCCAATGAATAATCAACGTTCGATAGGACCATACGGGTCAACACCAGCAACACGGTAGATTTATAATTTCTGAGTCAGTCCCAACCACCATGCTGGCCAACTCTAGCAACACAGCTGTCATGATGTTTAAGACTACCCATCAATAATTCAGATTCAACATTGTCGCCTTGGTCGTGTAGGAAACGGTAGAATTTTCTTATATTGTTGGAGACCAAATCAAGGCATATCATGTCGGAGAAAATCAATGGATTGGAATAAACCAAGAAATTGTTTGATAGAGGAATTTGTAGAATTGAAGAAATCAATTCAAAATTCAAAATTTTAATTGATTTCTGTATGTAACTCCCATTATAAAGTAGGTTATATATTAATATATCATCATTAAAGTGAATAAAAAACATATAGCTAGCCTTTTAAGCTCTTGCTCGATGAATATAAGCCAAGTGAATGAACCAGGTAAACCCTCATGATCTATCTTATTTAGAAATGGAGATAGATTATTGTCTATAGGATAATAATAAAATGTTGTCAAATTAAAATTTTTTTTTTGGGGAGATTTTCAAATTAATATTATTATATTCACTTTTATAATAAATCTTTTATAGCTGTAAATAATTCTTTTTGGTAATAAGTAGTTCTATTTGATATAGACAAAACACTATTGCTTCCTATATTCAGAGTAGCCCATAACAAAAGCTAGAGACTGCAAATACTTTTAACTAACAAATTATAGTTTTGTGACTCCCATAAACAAAATTTGCGTTCAAATGCCCCCTTTGGCCCTCCCCTACTTTTATCTTAAGAAAAAAAAAAAAAAGCATTTGATTTTTATCTTTTTGTGAACATTTTTTTCTCCTTTCTCAACGGAAGTATGCGGAGTCATTCCCTCGCTCAAGCCAAGGGCCATTGACATATACATATATTTAATAGCATTTGAAGTTGAGATAGTCCGATATCCAATAATACTGTGGGCGTGTAGCACAAAGAATCTTAACAATATTGTTGTGCCAATTATTCTTGCAAACCATCCCATATTTGGGTTTTGAAGTACAACCACATTTTGCCATTGGCCTTAAAAGACTAGCTGAGTACTGACACTTGTTTAATGAAGGAACATATCCAGCTCAAATCCCCTCTATAACATTTCCTAAGAAAAAAAAAATTACAAACACATTTTATACGGTACTAAGAAAAGAAGTTGGACTTGGAGGGATTGGGACATCTACAGTCCCTTCCAGCATTAGCAAAACCTTTTTCATCGAAGGACGAAGAGATGGCTCATCAAGAATGCACCAAAATCCCACTTTAAGTATTCTCTCCAATTGCCTTTTGTCAACATCCTTACCACTAACTAGTTTATCTAGCTCACGAGCCTCAAAGCAAGAGTATGCCCATTCTTCAAGAATAGCTTCTTCTTCAGGAAAACTCCAATCCACACTCTTTCTACAACATATAAGCTCCAACAGAACAATTCCAAAGCTGTATACATCTGCTTTGACTGTCACTGGCTGGTTTCGATGCCATTCTGGTGCAACATACCCCTTTGTTCCTCGGATACCTGTAAAGGTATTGGTTTGGTCTGGCTTTAGTAGCTTTGCCAATCCAAAATCAGAGATTTTTGGGCACCTATATTCATCCATGAGTATGTTTTGAGGCTTTATGTCACAATGAATGATTTGTGACTCGCACTCTTCATGGAGATAAAGAATTCCCTT
>JARYZH020002701.1:0-14178 GCA_030021035.2 Notholithocarpus densiflorus
AGAGAGAGAGAGAGAGAGAGAGAGAGAGAGAGAGAGAGAGAGAGAGAGATAACATTTTTTGTGTGGGAAAACAATGCATAGAGTGGGAAAGAAAATGAAAAATTTATAGTAAGAGGATGAGAATAAAAAAAATCAAAATAAAGGAAGATAAAAGGATAGAAGAATAGTAGTGATAATAAAGTAGAGAGTAGTGGGGAGATAAAAAGGTAAAAAAGAGTGATAAAGGTTAGAGAAATTGTAACAATAAGTTAGCAATTTTTTTTTTTTGGAGAAATAATAAGTTAGGAAATTAATAATAAGAAGAAGAATTAATAGAGATGATATTTTGATTGTTAAATAATGAATTTTTGAATTCACTTTTTTTTTTTTGAGATACAAGTTTTGAATTCACTTTAAATGAGTAAATGTTAAGAAAAAAATTATAGGTAAAATTGGAAAGAAAAAGGGTAATGACATGGCCCTGATATGGTTCAATCGGAACGTAATAATAATAAATGCAATTCTTCAACTTTTAGATATATATAGATTTTAACAAAGCTAAATTTCAAATTACACTCTTTAAGTTTGAGGTAAAGTTTAAAGTATAAAAATTTATATAGTTGCACTATAATTTGAAAACAAGGATCTTTATATTTTTATGACAAAAACTTGTTTTACACACACTCTGATTTATAACTGAAAATAAGGTTTAAAGTCGAGTCTTTTGGCTAAATTTTGTAAAAAATGAAGTTTATTTGTGATATGGGTACTGTTCTAACTTATTTGGGTAAATGAGAAGAGAAGCGAATTTTGGCAACACCATTGCTGAAATTCTGAGAAAAAAGGAGGAGAGAGGAGAGAGAAATTATTATTTTTGGTAAATAAAATGCTAGAGATACAAACTATTTTACAAAAACTTTCATAAACTGTTGATGTGATGAGTGATTATTGGTAAATAAAAAAGTGATGTTATTGGTGAGCTTTGATGAGAACCAGTAAGAAATTGGCCATAACAACAGTTTGTAAAAATATGGTAAAATAGTTTATGGCCGTAGCATTACTCTTGCCACAGTTCAAAATTTTTTTTTTTAATCCTCCAATTTTGGCAATTCAATTGTCACAATTCATTTTTTATTTATTTATTATTTATTTTTAGTAATATCATTGCCGAATTTTTTTTTTCTCTCTACCACATCCGTCACATCATTTCTCTCTCCTCTCTCCTACTTTTTTTCTCAGAATTTCGGCAATGGTGTTGCCAAAATTCACTTCTCTCCTCATTTCCCCAAATAAGTTTGAACAGTACCCATATCACAAATAAATTTCATTTTTTACAATATTCAGCCAAAAGACTCTTTAAAGTCACGCTTTCAAGTTATAAATATATAGTACGTGTAAACCAAACACGGCCCTATTTTTATTTATAACTTTTTATTCTTTATGGTTAAGTTTTCTAAAGGATGACTGCTTTGTTGACTTGGCTCGTAAAAGAAACACAAACTGCAAATAAAATTAAAGAAAAAACCAATCTGATTACGAAAGGAAATGGAATATTGGAATTGTCCCATAAGATTCGGTATCTTCCAAGCTTTAATAATTCATTTGGACAATTGGACTAGTAAACAATTTGAGCCAGGACAAATATGAATGACCTCTGAAACTTTGAGAAAGATATTCGAATTTGCTACCTTTCTATGTAATACTGTATGAGCAAATTAAGATATTTATTACCTTTCTATGTAATACTGTATTACTGATTCATTGCCTTAATCATGTGCAAAATCCTAAAAAAATTTATTTAATCAACCAAAAGATTAAAAGTAAAAACTAAAAATCATCTTACCAACAAAAATCATTTTATAAAAAAATGTTATAGCATCAAACAATTCTATAAATTTTTTTGGGGGTCTGTCTAAATAATTTCTTTTGGATACGTACTTTTTTTTTGGATTAATAATTATCATGTTGTGCAAATTTGCAAGATTAAAAAAAAAAAAAGTCTTTGTATGTGCCAAGTAAAAACCACTAATTCAACATTGTCTTACCATTTTTTTTTTTCCATTTTGCTTCGAAGATGCCATTATTACACTGAGTTTCATTCCTTTTGGAGTGTTTCGTGCCAAGCAGGTAGTGTGAAACGCGGACATTGTTTTGTGCTTGTGGGCCGTTGTTGTGGAAAAAGCTTGGCTTGTAGTTTCGGAGAATGACTCTAGAGTGTTAACCTAGTATTATTTTTATTACTACAGTATATTTTTTTCATTCTTTATGTTCAAGTTTTCTAGAGGATCTCTTCTATAATTTTTTTTTCTAGAGGATGACAGCTTTGTTGTTGTTGACTTGCTGGTAAAAGAAACGCAATTTGCAAATAAATTACAAGAAAAAGCAATCTGATTCAAAAGAAAATGTTATCCCATAAGATACGGTATCTTCAAAGCTATGATACATTATGACTAGCGACAGAATTTGTGCCATAAAAAATATGATGGATACCTGAATTTATTTTATAACTTAAGATTGTGGGATCATATAGATATAATAAGAGATTGATACTCTAAAAGCTAAAGCGTATCATTTACTATTGTTATGCTCCTGTTGAGCTACATCAGTAGTCACATCATTCACTTATTTTTTATATTTTCTTTTCTCTATTTAAACTTTTCTTCTCCCGATTCTCAAAAAAAAGAAAAAAAAGAAAAGAAAAACTTTTCTTCTCCCTATTAGTTCACACCTACAGTTACACTTCTTCTAACCTTTCCCTTTCTTTTTTGTCTCTTTACCTCCTCATTACTCTCTACTTTACCATTACACTTCCTTCCTCTTTCTTATGTTTTGACTCTTCTTCTTCCCATTTTATTTTGTATAAATTTGATATTATTTTCCCAATTCAATCCATATTTTTTCCACATAAAACTGTGAGTACTCTCTCTCTTGGTGGGATTTGTTCTTTCTTATAACTCTAATTAAGGTTGATGGTTTTTTTTCTTTTCTTTTTTAATATGTGTTTTGGTATTGTATTTTTTTTTTTTAATTTCTCATCAAAAAGTCTTTTATTTCCCTTTTATAGTTTTTGTTAAATTTTTTAGTTTGGATTAATACATTTTTTTTTTTTGGAAATAGGAATTTGAATATGCCTACCAATTGTTTAAGTAATAAATTATTATTAAGTCTATTTTTTATTCCTTTAGTTTCATTTTAATTTTGGCTAAGATAACATTGTACTTTTGTGATGATTTTTTTTTTATTATGATAATTTCCTTATTCCTTAAGAGATGAAAATTTTGAATAATAAATTTGAAACTTATAAAGTTTAGTTGTATATTAGGCAAATATAATACACTACGACATAATTTAGAATAATAAAATGACATTTTGTAGAGATAAAAAGATAAAAATATTTGTAGAATTCTTTTTTTTTTTAAATAGACAAACTTGAAGTAATTTTTACTTTTTATATATTATACCTCATTACATGATATTTATATTCCCATGCAGCTAGCGTGAGTCTGCAGCTAGTCAAATTAAAAGCGCTGGCAGTCCACTCTCATCCACTTTGGGATGCTTATGAGAGAGGGTAGGTCAGCTAGAGAGAAATTTGTAAAAAAGAAAAGAAAAGAAAAAATAAAGTGTTAGTCTATGTATATAGTTTGGTCATTGTTGATACAGAAAGTAGAAGTTTTCATAAAGCTCTGTCAGCCAAATTTTCACCCACTTTTATTTCCCCAACACCTTGTTGTATAAACTTGAGTTTACAATGGCTTCCATGAGCTCTCAAAGAGCCCGTGCATCATATTCTTCTTCTTCTTCAACACCTCAATGGAAACACGATGTTTTCCTTAGTTTTTATGGCGAGGACACCCGTAAGAATTTTACAGACCATTTATATGCTGCTTTGAAACAAAAAGGTATTAATGTTTTTAGGGATGAAGAAAAACTTGAGGACGGAACATTCATTGCTCAAGAGCTTATGAAAGCAATAGAAGAATCCAAGTATGCAATTATCGTTCTCTCAAAAAACTATGCCTTTTCAAAGTGGTGCTTGAATGAACTTGTCAAGATTCTAAATTGCAACAAAGAGAAGGGGCTGAAAGTTATAGTCGTTTTCTATCATGTAGAACCATCTGATGTAAGGAATCACAGGGGGACTTTTGAGGAAGCCTTCCTTGAGCATAAAGGAAATCCCAAGGTTAGCATAAACGATATAGAAAGGTGGAAAGATGCTTTGAATGAAGTGGGCTATATGAAAGGGAGGACTGTATTTGATAGGTAATATTTTGCCTTTCCTTCTTATAGCGAAAATATTTATAATTTAGAAACTTCTGAAAAACACTTTTGATTTTGTTCATATTTCATAGCATCATCATTATCATCTGCACCAACGCCTAACCGATTCTCTCCCATGACTTAATCAACAATATGGCTCTTTTTTTCTTGTAACGTTTGAAGTCAAATTGAAAAACTTAAACATAGGAATTAGGAAACTTCGAATTTATCCCCTGTATATTACAAACTTAATTAGGAAATAATTTCAAGCTTAGACAATTTTTATTACCTCTGGGTAGTTTGAAGTTTGAATTGTCAAATATAAATTTTCAAATATGGAAAAAAAAAAAAAAAAAGAGAGAGAGAGACAGAGTATTCATTGATGAGGACTCTTTTTTATCTAATTGTGTTGAGATATCTCCATATCAAACGAGGATTTTCTTCTTTCAGCTTATAATCTCCAAACAGACCTATTCGAAAGTTCACTCTTTGTGAAGACTTTATGGCTAGTACAACTGTCTCACTTTTTTATTTTTATTTTCGTTTTTTATTTTACAGATATGAATCGAAGGTTGTCCAAGAAATCAATGAAAAAATATTTAATGAATTGAATAGTGAATTACCAATTGATTTTAAGGACCTTGTTGGAATAGAATCCCGTGTGGATCAAATCATGAACTTATTATTTGCTACGGAGTTGGATGATGTTTGCTTTATAGGGATTTGGGGGATGGCTGGGATTGGTAAGACCACTCTGGCATATGTTGTTTATGATAGAATTCAGGGGGAATTTGATGGAAGCAGCTTTATTTGTAATGTTAGAGAAATGGCTAAAAAGCATGATCTAGTTTATTTACAACAACAACTTCTTTCTGAGACCCTCATGGAAAGACAAGTAAACATACGGAACATTCACATGGGAATCCAAGTGATAAGGAGGGCATCACTCAATAAAAAGCTTCTTATAATTATTGATGATGTTGATGAGTATGAACAGCTACAAGCTTTAGCAGGGTGCCGTGGTTGGTTTGGTCCAGGGAGTAGGATCATTATAACAAGTAGAGATAAGCAGCTGCTGAAAAGACATGAAGTTGATATATATACGGCAAAGGGACTAAATAATGATGAAGCCTTGGAGCTCTTCAGTTGGAAAGCCTTCAAGAAACCTTATCCTGAAGAAAATTATTTGGAATTGTCTAATGATTTTGTGAAGTATGCTAAAGGACTTCCTTTAGCTCTTGAAGTTTTGGGTTCCTCCTTGTTTGGTAGAAGTATAGATGCATGGAAAAGTTCTCGGGATAAACTAAAAGCAAATCCTAAAAGAAAAATTTCGGATACACTTAAAATAGGTTTTGATGGACTAGAGGATATGCATAAAAATCTATTTTTGGATATTGCTTGTTTCTTTAAAGGAGAGGATAAAAATCTACTAGCAGATATACTAAGAGATTATGATTACTATATGGGAATAGAAACTCTCTGGGACAGATCTCTTATTTCCATTTTTGGGGGAAAATTGTTGATACATGATTTGTTACAAGAAATGGGCTGGGAAATTGTTTGTTGTGAATCAAAAGAGCTCGGAAGACGCAGTAGGTTGTTCTTTTGTGAGGATGTACTTCATGTATTGAAGAATGAAACAGTAAGTGGACCAATACACAGACATAAACGTAAAGAAGTATATATTTATACTATTTCCCTATACTAATATTTTCATTGTTTTTCGTTACTAGGGAACAGAATTAGTTGAAGGCTTGAAGCTGAGCTTACCTCCACATGAAAGAGAACAATTGAGTGCTGAAACCTTCTCAATGATGAGAAAGCTAAGATTGCTTATAATCCATAATGTAAACCTTCCTCAAGGTCAAAATTATCTTTCTAATGAGTTGCGTTTGCTTCAATGGACTGGGTATCCTTTGAAATCCTTGCCAGAGAGTTTTCAACCGAAGAAGCTTGTTGAACTCATTATGCATCATAGCTGCATTGAGCAACTACCGGAGGGATTCTGTGTAAGATTTTCACGTACATAAGTATCTTTTTTAAAAATAAAAAATAAAAAATCTTCACTCCCAAATGTTGTTATATTTATTCATTTTTTTCTTGCAGAACTTACCAGAACTAAAGCTCATCGACCTTAGCAACTCTCAATACTTAATAGCAACTCCTAACTTCATTGGATTTTTAAAACTGGAGAGGCTAATTTTTCAAGGTTGTATCAGATTGTGTGAGCTTCATCCATCTGTTGGTGCTCTCAAACACCTTACTTTGTTAAATCTGAAAGAATGCAAGAGTCTCAATAGCCTTCCAAGCGAGATCAATCTGGAATCTCTTGAAATTTTTATTTTATCTGGTTGTTCAAGACTGAAGAAATTTTCAGAGATTGGAACAAATATGACTTGCCTATCTGAGCTTTATTTGGATGGGGCTGCCATAGAAGAACTACCAGTATCAATTGAGCATTTGACCGGTCTGACTTTGTTGAGTCTTCAAGATTGCAACAACTTTGGGAGTTTTCCAAACGTCAAATTGCCATCTCTTCGTACTCTTAATCTCACAGGATGTAAGGGTCAACCATCTAAATCCTGGCATTCACATGGACTCTCCCTTATCCGGCCTACAAATACATTAGAAACAGATTGTTTCTCCCCTACCCTGTATCCTAATCAAGAGCCCATCCACTTCTTGTTGCCTAGGTTATCTGGATTAGGCTTCATAGTACGGTTAAATCTAAGTGATTGCAATTTACCAGACGGAGCACTACCCGATGATCTTAGTTGCTTAGTCTCGTTGCAGTATCTGGATTTGAGCAAAAACAAATTTACACGCCTACCTGAAAGCATTTCTCAAATTTTTAAGCTTACATTTCTTGAGCTGAATGACTGTAGTAGGCTTCAATCATTGCCAATTTTTCCGTCAAGAAGTGTATTTGTATATGCAAAAGGATGCACCTCACTGGAAACTTATTCAAATGAATATATTCCATGGAATACGGAAAGAGGATTTTGTTTTTTTAATTGCTTCGACAAAAGCGCTTTCTCTTATATATTTTCTTCATACTCTCACGGTGCCACATTGTGGAATCAATTTGTGGAGGTATCTCTCTCTCTCTCATGCGCGCACACACATACATTAAACATCTTCATACTTATGTCTTTTCTTCTTTTACAGAAAATTGGTTCAAATCTATCGACTAACTGCCTTTATAAAACTACGAGGTCTCAAATTCCAGAGGGTTTCAGCCATAAGAGCACTGGGTCATCTGTTACAATCCCACTACCTTGTAATCTGCGTGATAATAATAGTTGGAGAGGAATCTCTTTCCTTACTATTTTTGAAGCCCCTAAAAATTTGAGTGACATTTCTGTCGGTCAGAATATAAAATTTTACATCAAAATTATTTGTCATTTGGACATGGCTTCAGGTCTTGGAGGTTCTCCCCTAGTCTTTGACTTCCAGCAGATATTTCCATCCATTTCCAGTTCTTTTGAATTCCATGCATTTCTAAGTGCTGAGGATCTAAGAGAACATTTAGAGGATTGCAGTCACGTTAGCGCTTCGATTGAAAGTGACCACCTTGATATTGAGATCCAAATGTTTGGTGCACGTATATTGTACGAGCAAGATCTGATAGACTTTCCACAAGTTTTATATGGCGGGACCTTTAAACTTCCTGGAAGTTGTGCAAAATATCAACCGCAGGTTGCATCATTTCAAAGAGACTTGAACATCAAGCTAAAAAGAAAGCTTGAGTCATTACTTTTTAGATTGTATCTGCAGGTCTCCCCATATTCTCATAGATCATGGTATTTCTTTATTTCTTTTTCTCTCACTCATTGAACTCTATATTCATGTATTTTACAGGGAGACAGGGTACGAAACCACAAATATGATTATATCTTTCCTTGTATCAAAATTCCAGCCTGGTTCAGAAATCAAAGTTTTTGTTCCGACATAAGAATGAAGTTGCCTGCAAATTTGCAGGAAGAAAAGAGATTGATGGGAATTGCTGTATGTGCCTATTATACTGTCAACAAACAACTAGTTGGTTACAGTGAAAATCAGGATTTAACAAGTTTTCTCAACTTTTATCATCCCTTATCTAGTAATGAAGTTTGCCTAACACGTCACAAAGTCTTTCAGGACTCCAAAGACATTTTTGTTGGCTCATCATGTCGAATTTTGGTGTTTTACTTACCCCACATGTTCTTCGGGTTGAAAGGGTGTGCCTACATTGAGGCTTCATTTGAACACAATAACTCAGGTGTGCGGGTTAAAGAGTGCGGAATCCGCCTTGTATATGAGCAAGATGTTGAAGAGTTTGTGCAAATATTAGTCAAGTGCATGTTACAAAGTCCAGAGGCCTATCACAACTTTTATTACCAAAATCTTGTAGATCAAGTTCGGAAAATGATGGAAGGCTTTGACATTAATGAAAAGGATTCTAGGTCCTATTCGTCATTGCAAAGGTTAAAATTCACTTGAACCCATTTTGTTACTGTATGTGAATACTGTATCAATTATCAAATTAAAGATAAGTTCTTCGATACTTGCAGGATGCCTCTGCCCACAGAATCTTTGTTCAAAGAAAATTTACAGGTCTCTCTCTCCCACTCTCTTTCTCTGTCTCACACTCACACAAACACACAAATGCATGCGTGTGCTGTGCACGCATACACAGCAGAAACTGAACACCACACACATTTTCGTGTGTTAATTCCAAATTTCTTATTCTTAATGTTGAGATAGCGGAAGTTTTGATACCCCATTTTGTGTGTATCTAACCAAATAATAGTGGGTTTATGCAAAATAGCAATAGAAAAATAGAAAAGACAATCACACGGGAGTGCAAAGATTTATGTAGTTGGCCTTAGGGCTATGTAAATGCCTACTTTTGTTCACTACAAGAATATGATTAAAACTCATTTCTCTACAAAAATTCAGTGCCTTGGGACTTATTTTGGAGGAGAATACACCAAATGTCTCACACTAGTTGTCCTGTCATCATACCCTTCAACAAAATGGGATTGCTGAGAGGAAAGACATGCATCTTGTAGAGAGTGCCTTAACCCTTATGTCTAGAGCATCCATTCCAATGACTTTTTGGTCACATGCTTTTGCTACAACTATTTCACTCATTAACAAATTAACTACTTCAGTTTTAAACCATAAATCACCTTGGAAAATGTTGTTTCAAACAAAACCAGATTATTCCCTACATAAGACTTACGACTGCTTATGTTACCATTTTCTTAGACCTTATGGCAAACATAAGTTGCAGTAGTAAACAAAGGAATGCAGGTGAAAATAGCCAAATACCACGTTTTGGGAAAGTTTGTGGCAATCTAACACTGTTTGGAAAGTATTTAGCAATCTACCACTTTTCTAGTACGTACTCGAATTTCATAGAATCGAGTTCTAAAGGAAACTCGAGTTCAGTGAACTTGAGTTCCTAGTGAGTCTGCTAGCATGGCACTGGCTGAGCTAGATTTTGGGCATTAAAAAATGCCACCTGGTACTCGAGGTTATCAAACTTGAGTACTGTGTGTCCTGAACTTGAGCTCCTAGGACTCGAGTACCGTGTTAGTGTAACACAATACCTGAGCTCCCCAAACGCGAGTATGGCTCAGGTATTGTAGTTCCAAGATGCCCACCATACTCGAGTTCATTGAACTCAGGCTTGATCTGGTAGGGGCAGCTGGTGGATCTCTTGAACTGGTGGCAATTGAGGTACCAATAGTCAAAGTAAGGATAACAGGACCAGCTACAAGGGTGATGACTGTTCGTGTTGTTGTTACACAGAAACTGCGAGAGAAAATTCCAGCAATTGCAACAGTTCAACTTTTGTAAAATCCTAGGGAGAAACCAAAAATAAAAATAAAAATCCTGTTGTATTCTTGCGATTTTTTATCACAGCATCTTGCAAGTAAAGGAGGCGTCTATACAACTTTGTAAAACTTTTGTGATAGTTTCATTATAATATGTACAGTTTAATATTTAGTGGGCTAACAAAGTTGAGAAATTTCTTGTTAATGGAAATTTAGGCTTGCTGAAGAAATTGTTAACCATTTCCATGTTCAAACTTTAAATGTTAAATTTGTTTTGGCCTATTTAGTATCTGAGCTTGATTTTGGTTCAACCAAATGGATGATTGTCCAAAATGTGTGGTAGATCCAGGATTTTTTATACATCAAAAATTAAGACCTATAAACAAGACTCTGTCAAACTTTCATGGCATGTCAACACTATAATAAAAGTTGTGTGTGCTTCCTCCATCCCTAGAACAAATACAAGCAAAAGAAATATGCAAATTTTGGTTTTGCAAATTGTAATGGGCTAGTGAGTGAAATTAAAAACTGAGACGGAGAGGGAGAGTGTGAGAGCAGGATTGAGAGTGAGAGGGAGATTGAGAGTTAGACTTAGTGAGATTGAAAAAATTTACATAGTACTCGAGTTCTATGAGCTCGAGTTTGATGGGGTAAGTTACCAAGCCAAACCTGAGTTCACTGAACTCGAGTATGGTGGACTCCAAATTAGTCCTGGAACTCGAGCCAAACCTGAGTTCATCGAACTCGAGTTTGGTGGACTACAAATACCCAAGCCATACTCGCGTTTAGGGACACTACAACAAAATGTATTTTCAGTGACGAAACTCATTTCGTCGCTGTAGCCCCGTCACTAAAAGTCCTGGTGACGAAAAATTTCGTCACTAAAAGTCCGATTTAATTTTTTTTAAAAAAACTTTTAGTGATGAAAATGTTTCCTCACTAAATGTTTTCCTCACTAAAAACACTATTCAGTGACGAAAATATTTCGTCACTAAAAACACTTTAGTTTACTAAATCATATTTAGTGACGAATAATTTTGTCACTAAAACTATGTTCGGGTACATATAGTGACGAAAAAATTCGTCACTAAAATTATTTTTAAGAAAATCCAGGCACATATAGTGATGAAAATTTTCGTCACTAAAACCATTTCTTACAAAATTTTGCTATATTTAGTGACGAAATTTTCGTCACTAAAACAATTTTTTGTTACTATATTTGTGACGAAAAAATTCGTCACTAAAACTAATTTTATGTTTTTACTTTTTTCATGGCTTTGATATTAACCTGTAACCTGTAATTACATTATTAAAACCTCACATTTGAATAACACATTTATTTCAACAACACATTTATAAAAAAAGATCCATACATTCCACAATTAAAAAATAAAACAAGTATCCAATTCAAACTCCTTCCATACAATAACTCTACCTAAACCCTATTTTAGAACTAACGAAAGATGTCCTCATATGTCTTCAAGTAATGCCAAAAGTAAATCACCTAAAAACCACTAATAAGAAATCTGCACAAATATAAAAACAATACTTCGTTAAAATCGTAAAGTAAAAACATTAACTATGTTATAAGAAACATTTCTAACAATGCATTAAGAGTAACCACACTAATAAATTAAAATCACAACTCCTAATGTATAAGTTGTAGAAAGCAAATAAGGACACATTGTCATCCAACTTTTATCCATGTTTGACTACAATTACAAGATGAATGCTACTTTAGTAAAATAAGGACAACTCATGCATAATGTATTCTAACATCTAAGTCTATAAGCTACTTAGATAAAGTTCTATCCTATTCATGAATGCACAAGTCTATATTAATACTTAAATAAATATACATGGCACACACAAATATACACTCCCAATATGAATTTAAACGACCTTATAACACCACGCAAATCACCCACTTGCTCCAACACAACAACCCACTACAAAACAAATTTCCAACATCACAACTATAATGCTTACAAGTTTTGAAATTGAATAAAGGAACACAATTGCTACTAATCAACAAGTTTTATTCATATTTGCAAGAAATTAAAAACACTCCCAATATGAATTTAAACCACCTTATAACACCATGCAAGCCACCCGCTTGCTCCAACACAACAACCCACCACAAAACAAATTTCCAACATCATAACTATAATGCTTACAAGTATTGAAATCGAATAAAGGAACACAATTGCTACTAATCAACAAGTTTCATTCACATTTGCAAGAAATTAAAAACACTTACAATATGAATTTAAATCACCTTATAACACCATGCAAGCCACCCGCTTGCTCCAACACAACAATCCACCACAAAACAAATTTCCAACATCACAAGTATATATAGAGTTTTATAAGTTTTTAACTAAAATATACTTACTTTGCTCAAGCTAAGTTTACAACTTTCAAAAAAAATCCAAAGTTAACTTGTGTTTTTTACCTTGTTCCTCACAATTTCTTCAGCCACCAAAGAGAAAGAGAGCTGGAGATAAAAGAAAGATAACTTTTAGTGAACCAAATTTAAAATACATATTCTTTATTCTTTTTCCTATTTCTAAACAGTGGTATAGCCAGACCCAATCATCAGAGAAAATATGCACCAATTACAAAAATTTCAATTTTGATATCTATCTATATATAGGCATTTAAAGGACAACTACAAAGACATCCTTTTTCTCAGTTAATAAACTTGGTAGTTCACGAAATTGTTAGCTGCTACTTCTCTTAATTGCAATCAAATAGAGCCCAACTGTCAATTCCTTATATATATACTTCTACAATTACCATAAGCAATGCATTTTACCATAAGCCGGATTTGGATCTTATATGGACCAAAACTTGCACCAAAGCTTTTTATAGTAACTCACAATAAATGACAAAATGATATGAAACAAGCTCAAGATGTTATCACCAGTGCTTTCTTAAGTATCAATTACTGTTGAGACAAGCTCCATCAGATAATAGCAGTATATATTGCTAGCCCACAATCTTCTTTTTTCACACTAACATTTTATTGTTCAAAAGTTGATGAAAATTATATCTGAGATAGTTTGACAACACTTGCTTACAATTTCGCCATTTGTTGACTGAAGGATGGATCAATGCAAACAACAACCTGTAAAAGTTTCCTATTTTAAGATAAACATTTTTGGGCAATTTTTTCTGCAACCATAACCATTCTCAGTTAAAATTAACAAAAAAAATTAACTCAAAAGGAAAAAAAAATTAACATCAAGCATTTAGAAACAAAAATTAACTCAAAAGGAAAAAAAAATAAAAAAATACCCGGAAGCGTCACGAACTGAAGCGTCGCCGGAAGCGTCGGAAGCGTCGCGAACTGAAGCGTCGCCGGAAGCGTTGTCGAAGGATGAAGTGCCGCCGGAAGCGTCGCCGGATGGTGCGAACTGAAGCGTCGCCAAAGGATGAAGCGTCGCCGGAAGCGTAGCGAAGGATGAAGCGTCACCGGATGGTTCGACTGAAGCGTCGCCGGCGATCGGGAGCTGAAGCATCGTGATCGGAGCTGAAGTGTCGCGATTGGAGCTAAAGCGTCACGATCGAAATTGAAGCATCTCTGGCATCTGAATCGTCGCGATCGGAACTAGAGTGTCGTTATCGGACCTGAAGCGTCCCGATTTGAGCTGAAGCGTAGCCGGCGTCTGAATCGTCCCGATTTGGAGCTAAAGCGTCGCCGGCGAGCTGAATCGTCGCGATTGGGACGCTGAAGCGTCACCGGCGTCTAAGGTGAGGAGCTGAATCGTCGCGATTGGGACGCTGAAGCGTCGCCGGCGTCTGAGGTGAGGAGCTGAAGCGTGCTAGGTTTTGGGAGAGGATGGGCTGGGTTTCTTTTGGGAACGAAGAAGGCAGTGTACATCAAAAAGAAATAAAACAGTTTCTAGTAGTTTTAGAGGTCTTTAGCGACAAATTCTTTTTCGTCGCCGATGCTTATTTCGTTGTCGCAAAACGTATTTTTTATGTTTTTTAGTGACGAATGTCAGTTTCTTCACTAAAGAACCCAAGCTTTGTTAAAATTTAGAGACGAAATTCATATTTCATCACTAAAGCATACTTTTAGTGACGAAATGTGATTTCGTCGCTAAAA
>JARYZH020002702.1:0-14168 GCA_030021035.2 Notholithocarpus densiflorus
TTAAGCCAAAAAATCAGTAAGTAAATAAAAATTGAAGCAAATAATCATAGACCAGGGGCGGCGCTACATTATTCTCAGGGGGTTCAAATGAACCCCCTGACTTCAAAAATAAAAATATTATATATAAAATATATATTTTTTTGTTAGTTTAATACTATAATTTTTTCTTAAAAATATTTTTGCACACCCTGACTTAAATTTTGCACACCTTTATTATAAGTATTTCAAACTCTAAGAATAAAGAGTAGTGTTTGTGAATTGTAAGTGTCACTATTTTTTAATAAATTTATATTATGTGTGTGGGTGTCTAATATTGATTGTGTGTATTACTTTTTGTTATAATGTTATTTGTCTGAATTATGATGTGTGTGGATGTTTGTGTGTACAATATAAATATAATATAAATTTGTATAATTTAATAATTAGTAAAATAGAGATAGTTTGTTACATGTGTGTGTATTGTTATCATGTTATAATAACTTTTTGTTATAAAACTAGTAAAATTTAAGAAAAAAAATCTTAAAGTTAATGATTGTCCAAGCATTTGATTGGTTAAGTAGACACTAGTGTATAATTTTATGTATGAATGAGCGTGGTTGTGTGCGTCAATAATTAATACAAAACCAATGAGTTTAGTTTAGTCATTTAGTTTAAAATATTTATAAAAAAAACAATAACAAATAGATAATAAAAATTGCATAAAAATAAAAATGTTAGATAAACTTAACAAAATAAAATGATTGTAGGCTAATACCTACCCGCATTGGCAATAGATACTTATAATTCAAAATTTGAATACTTGTAGAAGGAAATTGTAAAACTCATGTATTTTTTTTTTTTTTGTCGGTAATTCGATATATTCAAATTCTTTTTTTATTAAAATTTTTTAATGAACTCCCTAAACAAAATTCCTGGAGCCACCACTGTCATAGACACTCAAACAGTAGCAATATATAAACAAACTTGTTCGTGTATGGTTAGTTATAAAATAAAGTGAGAAAAAGAGGTCTTTTTTGCTTTTCTTTTTATTTGTCAATTTTTCGGAAGGGATATTTTGTAGACAAGATCAGTTATTTTTTTAGAGTCTTTTTGAATGTTATGATTAGGATTGTGTTAATCATTTGAACGTGATTTAGTGAGAGGTGTGCATGGAAGAAACTGTTCAGTTTGAATTTAATATGTATAGTGGGAGAGAAGTTTATCTGTAACCAAGGATTTTGAAGTTTATCACTTTGTTTTAAATTTAGAAAGGAAAAAAAGTGCTTGATGTTGATAGAATAGTTTTTCCTCCTTATTTATTTTGGTTTTTTTTATCCTAAATAAATAAATAAATAAGATTTTGAAGTTTACCACTTTGTTTTAAATTCAATTCTTTTTTTAAGATTAAAAAAAAAAAAAACCATGCTTGATGTTGATAGAATAGTTTTTATTTTATTTTTTCCCCATTTTTTTTCATTGTCGTTGAAGAAACTGAACGTAATTGAGATTTAAAAAACAAAAAGGAGTAACCGAGAGAATTTGAAGTCAAATAGAAAACAAATTAACTTATCAATATAAAAGTAATTGCTATTTCAGAATTTGTGTAAAAACTCTTAAATACAATATTATTAGCTTTTTTATAACTCTAGAACAAGATAAATGAAAGAAACGTTTTTATTTATTTATTGCAATATAGAATCTCCCCATCAAATTTTAAACAAGTTGAATGAAAGAAACTCATGCAAAATTACAGTTTAAAAACCGTTTTCTAAATCCAAGATCATCTCACCACCTCTCCTCACCCATATAAATGAAAACCATCCCAATCTAATCAAACAGGAAATTAAGGAATCTCTAGCTAGCTAGTACTAGTTTTGCACCATGGCAAAGTTCAACAACATTTTCATCATGGTGGCTTTGATCTTAGCAAGCCGAGTCATGGCCTCACTTACTGAAAAAAAGATAAGCATACCAAGGCTTGTACCAGGGTACCCCTTGCACTTGTTGCATTGTGCTAGGAGAGTAGAAGATGAGTGTGCGAAAGAAATATTCGTTGGAATGTTTGAAAAATTACCTGTATCCAAGAAATGCTGCCTACAGCTTATTAAAAAAATGGGAAAAACTTGTCACGATGATTTATATAAGGCAATTGTTCTCTTACCAGATTACACATCAAGGGCTTCCACGGCGATTCCCAAGGGTAATCGGATATGGCGTAAGTGTGCTTTGGTTGCTCGGCATATTTGACTTGCTCCTTCTGCATCCAGTTAAATAGTAAATTGAATTCTACTTAGCAATTTTGTACCACATGAATCTTAACATTGAATAAATCTTCATCTTTTATCTTTAGAAAGAACTCAAATCTGCACTAATGATCTATATCCCCATGTTGCTGTTGAATTAAGAAAGTATACTCAATCAACGTATTGAAATAATTTGTCTCACCAATCTAAGGTATCTTATTTCGTTGGATAAGGCTTCTGTTCCAAAATTTTGTGCGTTGGATAGTGTATGAGATCAACACATGACTATTTCAAAACACATATAGTGCACGTGTCTTCTCCAATACACAATAACATAGGTGGTAAGGCAAATCTCTCTTCTTCTTTCTTTTAATTATGACGGTTAATATATCACTCACAATAGGATTCAAGTCATTAATTGTTTCCTATTCACCTTTTCCCTCTAGTATGCACATTGCATCGCCTCTAATAGTAAATTGTTGGGAACTAACTCTTTGCTGGACTGACTGGTACTTGGTGGTGAAGGAAACTAAATTTACATAAGATTGTATAGCCATTTATTCACCCTTCATTTTGTGCACTTGATAATGGATAGCATTATGTTAGGTTAAAATGAATTGGCCCTCTTGCAAATTAATTAATTATCCAAGTTAATTAATTAGATCAAATTACATGCAATAGAGTGGCAGCACAAACAAATCACCAATTATACTAAATGCAGCGGAAAATAAATTTGACACAAGTGATTTGTTTATGAATAGGGAAAACCACTGAGGCAAAACCTCACCGCGTGAATTTCAGGTCATCACTCCCAAGAATCCACTATTATCAATCACAAGCGGTTACAAATATAAGGAATCTTACCAAACCCTTTGGCCTATCCAGAAATACCAATCTTCAATTGAACCCTTACCCCAATACCCAATTGGACTTGTATTGTAGTGGCAATCTTCCAGTTCAATGCACGAATCCCAATACGTGACTAACCAATGATGCACGGATCCAAGTACGTGACTAACACCAGCAACTTGAAGAAGATGTATTGGCTGCAAAGTTCTTCAATTCATCAACGATGAAGATCAAGAAGCTCCTTGGTTACAAAACTCTATGGCGCAAAGACGCAGTAGCTTCTTCAGAGAGAATAATGAACTAGGTCACTTTCTACTTATGTTCTCCATGTGTGACGGCCTTTAAAATAAGCCTTATATATGTCTAGGGTTGTGAGAAAAGAAACCCCACACATACATGTCAGCTAGGGCCAAAAATCAAATATGGAAATTCTAATTTCATAGATCTCGACAGATTCAGCTTCTGTCGAGCTTCGTTCTTAAATCTCGATAAATACTGTTTCTGTCGAGGTATCTGTTGAGTTTTAATGAACAGCTCTTCTTCACTTGTTTCTTAGTCAGATCTTCATGGCTTTAACACTTGACTTGAACAACATGTTTCTTGAAGTTTTAAACTCATCCTAGATCTACCAAATTACAAGTAAAATGCATTTTGTCAAAGGATTAGCCAATTACATAAAATATGTCTCTAACACATTACATGTATGAAAGGATGGGATATATATTTGAACTTGTTTGTTGGTAACTTAACAAGCTAGTTGTGTTATTTAAAGTGATGGAGTGAGGCTACGGGTTCCATTCCATCTCATTTGGTTGTGTGAGTTACTCTAAAGTCTAAATAAGTAGAAAATAGTTAAATACATAAAAATTGAACCTTTTTTTTTCCTCCATGCATAAAGCTAAGTTGTCTTGTTCCCAATATAAATATATATATATATATATATTATATATATATATATATATATATTGTAGGGACTGGGTCTGAGCACTTCTACTGTTGGAAAAGTGGATTCAGGCCCAACTAGCCCTAAACAATAAATTTGTAGAGGATGGGTTTAAGAGCTAGGCCTTAGTAAGGATAGCAACGAATAAATATGGTTATGGGTAAACTGAATAGCAAGAAAACGGGCCTTAAGTGTTAGAATCTGTCATGGACGTTGGTTCGAGGAGCTTTCTTGTTCTTATTATTTCCTGAGTTCTGTCAAATCTCCAGCCTAAGTCGCCTTTCTCTCCAGCATAAAAAGCCTGTCCGAGGAGCTTTTCCTCATTTCTGTAAGTTTCTACTCTCTTTGACTCATATTTTCTCCACTCTAAGTTTCTTTTTCTCTTATTCCTCTCTTTCTATCGTCCTCCCCTGAGTCCTTTAGCCGTTTCTAGGGATGGGTAGGTTTAAGAAGTTGGTTGAGTCTGAAGAGGAAATGGAGAAATTCATTGCCGACTATAGGATTCCCAATAATGTAGGCTTGAGATACTGTGAGGAAGGGGAGTGGCTTTTTAGGAAGGAAGATGGTGAAGTGGTGATTCCCATAATCGCCTTCCTTGAAGGTGGTATGAGAATCCCTATGGGACCGGTGATGAGGGATTACCTTAGACATTTTCGATTAGCTCCCACCTAGTGCGCCGTCAATATGTTTAGGATCCTAGGTTGTGTGGACGCTTTAAATGAGAAAATGGGGCTGAGGTTGACCCATCATGATGTAAACTGGTGTTACAACCTCCAACACCTGAAGGGCAAATCTTACTATATGAAAACGAGGGACGACAAGGTTCGGTTTATTCAGTGCCTCCCAGAGTCTAGCAAGGGGCTGAATAAGGACTTTCTCATCGTGTCAGGGAGGTGGCACGACGGCCTTCCCTGTCCGATAGAAGAGGGGGCACCAGGTAGGGTATTTAGAGTAGGAGAGGGTTAATCTTTTGCATTGTCATAGTTTGCACCATTTGGCTACTAATACGGATGTGCTTTCTTTTTTACAGATCCACATGCATTTGGCCGACACTTTCACTTGGTCAACCGGGAAGATTTGACGACCATCCTTAGGGCGGAGGTTTTTGTGAACGAAGCTGACAACCAAGTCAAAGCTGCTTACAAGATCCTTGGGTACGATCCCATCTAGAAATCATTCTTGGCCCCAAAGTACGTGATCAGAGCCAAAGATCATCGGCTTCATAAAATCACCATAATAGAACAAGGGTTCTTGATTGCCGAAGGATCCCTTGTTACAGAAGGCGCTACGTTGGTAGGTCCTTCCTCGTCCCCTCAAGCTGAAGAGGCCGAGGACGATTTTGGTGTATTTGATCAAGGTAATCTGTTTGAGGATCCCTCTGGTGATCTGGGCGACCCCAGTTTGACTGAAGCGGACCTCTCCTCAGTAGGGACTTCTTCTAAGGCCGAGATGGGTTTTAAGAAGAAACCCTCAACCGACCTGCTTGACCTGATTAAGGGCCAGTCGGAGAGGCCATAGCCCAAGCTTCCTCCTTCTCCCAAGTCTCAACCTGCTCAGACCAGGTCCCCCTCCTCCCAGTTGAAGTCGTCGTTGCCACGGCCTAAAGTTCCTCCCCCTCCCTAGCCAACTTTGCCTCCTCGGCCCGAGCCTGCCGATCCAAAAAGGAGAAGGGGATCCAAAGGCAAAGAGCCCATGGATGGGGGACAGCCTCGCTCCTCTCAGGAGGAAGATGAAGCCCGGCGAGCTTCAAAACAACTGAAGGTCGGGCATCAAGGCCCAGAAAAGGAAGTCGCCATGCAGTTCGAGCCCCAGGCCTAGCTTCCTGCCCCAATGCTCCATGGGGAGCCCCTGATGGAAAACGTCTCGCTCAGGGACTTCCAAGGGGGCGAAGGTGCCTACGTGGCTGATGCACTGGAGAGGTGCTTGCTGCTTCCCAGCGACATGGCCGAGCTGGGGAATATGAGGAGGCAGGAGGTCTTTCTCAGCATGAAGAGGTACATGGGCATGGTAAGACTTCTAACATTTACGACTCTATTGATCCTTGTCCCTTAGTTTCCATCTTATCGTGAACTTGTTTCAATTTGGCAGGCTGTCCAGGCCATTTACAGGTTGGAAGAGTTGGCCAATGATCAGAGTAGGGCCTTGGAATCCGAGCGTGACAAACGCTTGGATGCCACGCGGACCGTTAAGAACTCCGAGGCTGATCTTGTGGAGGCAAGGAAGGATCTGAAGGAGATGACAAGGGCCAGAGACAGTGCTGAATCAGGTCTGGCCAGCACCCAAAAACAGGCTGAAGACCAGACAAGGCGCCTACTCGAGGCTGAGGATCAGCTGAAGATTGCCAAGGAGCAGATTGCTGATCTGAAGAAAAAGCTGGCCGAGGCCGAGGGGGCCAGGAATGCCGCAGAGTGGGCCAGGGATGAAGCCTTGAGGGCTAAGGCGGAGGCCGAGTTCACCAGAACCGAGGACGAGAGCTCCAAGGAGAAGGCCGAGAAAGATGATTACGCCTTGGGAATGGATGAGACACAGGCCATTCTCAAGGCTCAAGTACCTGGGGTGTGTAGGCTCTACTGTTACCAGGTTTGGAATGAAGCCCTCAAACAAGCTGGAGTTGAGGCTTCATCTGACCTTTGGAAGGCAGAGAATGTATACTACCCTCCTGCCATCCGAGAGCCCGTCCTTTCTAGCTCTGAGGCTGGCACTTCTCCCGAGGTGGCTGAGGCAGGCCATCCTGATACTGCCCTTGCTTTGACTTCTTCTGATGAGCCTGCCAAGGAGGCCGAGCCACCAAGGGTAACCGAGGCAGATAAGAGCCCTAGCCAGGGAGTACCTCAGGATGTTGCTGAGCCTCCAGCTGATGCCCAGGTCGCTCAGGCTGAAGAGACAGCTCTCATTGTAATGCCTCTGCAAGCTATTCCTCTAGGTGAAAGCCCCGAGGACCCTGAGGCCACTTCAGACCAGCCTTCCAAGGGTGCAACGAAGACCAAGTTAAAGGAATAGGCCGCCCCATTATCTTTTTTTTCTCTTTTTTTTCTCTTTTTTTTTTTTTTTTTTTTTTTTTTTTTGGATTGTTGTAATGGAACGCTTGGATTGAATATATGCACTTCGCTCTTTGTGTGTTGATTGTCGTTATGATGGGTTTTGTTTATTCACATAACTTGTATTTTGATTATTTGTTATTTATATAACTTGTGCTTCGACTATTAGCTAAACAGTCTAATCAGTGTGATTTATTTTCCATTTTTGAAACAGCAACCTAAAAATGTAAAGTCCATAATGATAATTTTCCCTTAGACTATGATTAGCAATTGGGCCACTCTATTTAGTACGACCTGCTTTTGCTGAACGGACTATAAAACGCAATGACCTTATAACATGAGTTCTATATCTCATGAGTTGGTTATTATATCGGGTTTAAAAATGCTAAACGCGTATTACTTAAAAAGACAAACTTTTAGATCCCATACTTTTAAAATGCAAGTGTGTTTAGAAGTATGTTCCAAAAATTTATTGACCTCAAGGAAACAATTAGCTACCGACCCATAGGTTTGAGTCCGAGGACCATGCAAGACCTTGGTTCTGTCTAATCGCTTAGTTTTTCCTTGAAGTAGTTAGTTTCCCCATAGGTTTGAGTCCGAGGACCATGCAAGACCTTGGTTCTGTCTAATCGCTTAGTTTTTCCTTGAAGTAGTTAGTTTCCCCATAGGTTTGAGTCCGAGGACCATGCAAGACCTTGGTTCTGTCTAACACTTAGATGGTTGCCAAAACATAAGACATGTAAACGGAATGGACTTAAAAATATGAATTAGAGAAATGCCTTTGTTAATAATAATACATTTTCAGGTTATTTACATTTCATGGACGAGGTACAGCTTTTTCATCTAAGTCTTCTAAGTAGTATGCACCTATTCCTGCTACTGCAGTAATTCGGTATAGTCCTTCCTAATTGGGACCCAGCTTTCCCCAGGATGGGTTCTTGGCAGCCCTCACGACTTTCCTCAACACTAAGTCTCCTGGTGCCAATGGTCTCAGCTTCACATTGGCATCATGTCCCTGCTTAAGCTTCTGGTAGTAGTAGGCCAACTGGATCACCGCCTTTTCTCTTCGTTTATCGATCAGGTCTAGGCTCTTCCCCAACAGTTCATCGTTATTGGTTGGAGTGAAAGAGCTAGTTCTCAGCATTGGGAAGCTTGTCTCTAGAGGGATAACAGCCTCGGCTCCATAAGTCACGGCAAAGGGTGTCTCTCCTGTTGACCGTCGTGGGGTAGTCCGGTAAGTCCATAAGACATGTGGCAGCTCCTCTACCTATCTTTTCTTGGCTTCATCCAATCTTTTGTTAAGCCCATTGACTATGACCTTGTTAACAGTCTCGGCCTATCCATTTCCCTGGGGATAAGCTGGAGTTGAGTACCTATTTGTGATCCCCAGTTCGCAACAATATCTTCTAAAAGCTTTGCTGTCAAATTGGAGGCCATTATCTAAAATGAGTGTTCGAGGGACCTCGAATCGTGTAACGATGTTTCTCCAGATGACCCTCTTGGCATCCGCATCTCTGATGTTGGCCAGTGGCTCGACTTCAACCCATTTGGTGAAGTAGTCTATGCCGACCAACAGATATCTCTTGTTCTCGGCTGCCTTGGGAAAATGGCCTACAATATCCAGGCCCCACTAGGCGAACGGCCATGGACTGGACAAGGGGTTAAGGACTCCTCCAGGCTGATGAATATTTGGAGCAAACCTTTGGCACTGGTCACATTTCTTAACATACTCTAGGGCTTCCTTCTGCATCCCCGGCCACCAATATCCTTGGGTAAGGGCTCGGTGTGATAGAGATCTTCCCCCTGTGTGACTCTCACAGATCCCCTCGTGCAGTTCCTCAAGCAGTAATTCTGCTGCTTCTAGGTGAATACACAGTAAATATGGCCCAGAGTAGGAGTGCTTGTACAGTTTGTGGTCCTCAGACAACTAGAACCGAGAAGCGCTTCTTTGTATTCTTTCAGCCTCTGGCTTTTCTTCAGGTAGGGTATCATCTTTGAGGAACCTCACTATGGGGTCCATCCAGCTGGGACCCACTCTAACTTCATGGATAGGGACCATGCCAATTGCCACCTCTCTTACTCTATCCAGATGCTCGACAATGATGGTTCGAGGCAGACCCTTTGCCGAGGAGGTAGCGAGAGAGGCCAATGAATCTGCATGGGTGTTGCCACTTCTGGGGACATGTGACAAGCTGAACAGGTCGAAGTTTGACTGCAAGCGTTTGGCCTGGCTTAAGTACGCTTGCATCCTTGCTTCTCTGGCTTCCAACTCTTACCTGGCCCACTACCAGTCTTGAGTCCGAGAACACCTCTACTGCTTTTCCTCTCATTTTTTGCACCATGGCCATTCCTTGTAACAAGGCCTCGTACTCGGCTTCGTTATTCGTGGCCGAGAACCTCAGTTTCAAGGATTTCTCAATGATTTCCTTCTCAGGAGATATTAGGACCAGCCCTACTTCGGATCCTCTTTGATTTGCTGCGCCATTGACGTACACCTTCCAACATGGGGGTCCTGGCATGGAGACTATCCCAACCGATTTTCCACCCATGTTTCGATCCTCGGCTACAATTTCTACTGGTGGTTCAGTGAATTCGGCCACCAAGTCAGCTAGGACCTGGCCCTTTATGGAGGTCTGAGGCATGTACTTGATGTCAAAAGCTCCCAGGATTGTGTTCCATAAGGCGATCCTCCCAGTATAATCAGCAGTCCAAAGTACGGACCTCAAGGGTAGTTGAGTTAGGACAACCACTGTGTGGGCTTGGAAGTAATGGGGAAGCTTTCGCGTAGCATGGACCACAGCTAGTATGGCCTTCTCCAAGGGTAAGTATCTGACCTCAACTTCTTGCAGCGACTTGCTCACGTAATAGACTGGCTTTTGAAGGCCGTTGTCATCCCGTATTAACACTAAGCTCACCGCGTGAGGGGCCACGACAATATATGCATATAGGACTTCATCAGCCTCAGGACTGGACATGATAGGGGGTCGAGACAGGTATTCCTTGAGTTGCTGGATGGCCGTAATATAGTCCTCGGACCATTCAAACCCTTTTCCACTTGTTGATCAAGAGATAGAATGGTCCGCATCTATCCGCCGACCTGGAAATGAATCGATTCAGGGCTGCAATCATTCCAGTTAGCTTTTGAACCACCTTGGCATTTTACGGTAGTTTTAGATCGTTAATAGCCTAGATCTGGTCAGGATTAACCTTAATTCCCCTATGAGTAATCATGTAGCCTAAAAACTTGCCCGATCCCACACCAAATGAGCATTTGGAGGCATTTAGGCGCAGCATGTGCTTCCTCAAGACACTAAAGGCACTGCTGAGGTCTCCTAAATGCTCGGACACTACCTTACTCTTCACCACCATATCATCGACATAGATTTCGATGCTCTTGCCCAACTGCGGCTCGAACATTCTCGTCATCATCCTTTGGTAAGTGGACCCTGCGTTCTTCAGGCCGAACGGCATTACTTTGTAGTGATAGTTCCCAGTAGGAGTCACAAAGGCTGTCTTCTCCTGGTCATCCAGGGCTAGTGATATTTGATGATAGCCTTGAAAGGCGTCTAAGAAGCTCATCCGAGGATGGCCCGCCATTGCATCCACCAGCTGGTCTATCCGAGGCATGGGGAATGGGTCTTTTGGGCACACTCTATTTAGGTCCGTGAAGTCCACACAAACCCCCCATTTCCCGCTTTTCTTCTTGACTACCACAGTGTTAGCTAACCATTCAGGGTAAAAAACCTCTTTGATAGCCCCGGCACGCTTAAGTTTTTCCACCTCGCCCCTAATCGCATCGACATGCTCTCTTGAGGGGCGTTGAGGTGGCTGCTTCTTGGGTGTGATGGATGGGTTGACGTTGAGATGGTGACAAATGAAGGCTGGATCAATCCCCGGAGCATCACAGACATCCCATGCGAACACGTCAATATTGCTTTTGAGAAGCTCAATCAACTCCCCCTTCTCCTAGGGAGGCAGTTGAGCCCCTACTTGAAAGAACTTCTCCAGGTCACCACCGATGACCACTCTCTCTAGGTCTTCGCATTTTGCCTCCTCGGCGGCCGTATCAAGGGGCGACACTGGGTCCTTTGATTGCTATAAGTTCATCTCAGCAGAGGCCGAGGACTTTGCATCGAGCCGATGTGAAATGGCAGCCACCATACACTGCCTTGCCGTGGACTGGCAACCGCAGATTTCAAGAACCTAGTTTTCAGACGGGAATTTCACTTTCTGATGTAAGGAGGAGGCAATAGCCCCCAAAGTATGGAGCCAGGGCCTACCAATAATGGCGGTATATGGAGAGTAGGTGTCCACCACGATAAAGTTCACCTCCATTCTCTCTAGGCCGGTCTGGATTGGCAGCCTAATCATGCCCTTTGGAATAACAAGTTTCCCGTCGAAGCTCATCAAAGGAGAGCTGTAGGGCGTCAAATCTTCCGGTTTCAAATTCAGCCCCTTATAGAGGTTGGGATACATTATCTCTGCAACACTTCCGCCATCCACCATCACTCTCTTCACATCGTAGTCCCCAATTCTGAGAGTGATCAATAGCGCATCGTCATGGGGCTGGGTGGTTCCAACCTTGTCTTCTTCTGAAAAACTCAAGACTGGGTGAGAATTTACTCTAGCCCTCTTCGGCTCTGGGTGGGATTCCTCGGCAGGCAACTGAGTCATAGATAACACTCGTGAGGGGCGCGTATCTGTCCTTCCTGGCGCGGCCAGGATTACGTTGATTGTCCCTATGGGTGGCCTTAGGGCGTTATTCCTTTAGGGTTCCTAGTGGGTTCGGCCCATATGACCACTGGAATGATGCAGGAGGTGCCTCAGCTTTCCCTCTAGGACCAGCTGGTCTAGATAGTTCCAGAGGTTCCTGCAGTTCTCCGTGGTATGCCCGTGGTCCTAGTGGTATTGGCAATAAAGGTTCTGATTACGCCTCATAGACTCTCCCGCCATCTTGTTCGGCCATTTAAAGTATGGCTTGTTCTTTATTTTCTCCAATACCCGGTGCACTGGTTCTTGGAATACAACACTGACGGTCTGTGTGCTGGTTGCTCCGGATTACCCCATGAAATCTCTCCTCGGGCGATTGCTGTTATGTCGGTCCGACCTGAAATCCCTCCTCTCCTGAGGGATAACCTTCTCTTTTCCCTTTCCTTGCAACTGGTCCTCCTCTACTCGCTTATACTTGTCGATCCGATCCATCAATTGGCGCACACTGGTGGCGGGCTTGCCAGTTAGAGACTTCCTCAGGCCGTGCTCAGCTGGGAGACTGTTTTTGAAGGTGCTGAGGGCGACGTCGTCACAATTGCCTTCCATTTCATTATACATCTCCCAATATCTGTCCGAGTAGGCATTCAGAGTTTCTCCATTATCCATGGACAGCGATAGTAACGTACTTAAGGGCCGAGGAGCTCTGCTGCTTATAACGAAGCGAGAGCCAAAGGCTTGAGTTAGCTGCCTATACGAACCTACGGAATTTGCCTTTAGGCCATTGAACCATCTCATCGCCACTGGCCCCAAGCTGGATGGGAAGACCTTGCACATCAATGCCTCGTTTTTAGAATAGACGGCCATCCTTTGGTTAAACTGGCTCACGTGCTCCACGGGGTCTGTCTTGCCACTGTAGGGGATGAAGGTTGGTTGCTGGAAACGTCGAGGAAGCGCAGCCCCCTCTATGTGGCGCGTGAACGGGGATTTGGATAGTTGGTCCAATGCCCTGCTCATGGCGTCGTTCCTCAAGCCCCCAAGAGACGGATTTTTACGTGTACGCCTCTGTTGGTGCTCTTCCTTGTGAGAGAAAGTCTCACTTGGGGGGGGGTTCGCGATCTCCGCCTATAGTCATCATCGCCTTCATCACTAGAGGGCATGTCAGGGCTAGAGTGAGACCGCCGTCGTCGTGCATGGCGCAGCTCCCTCTTCAAATCGTCTATCTCCCGTTGCATGGCACGATTATCATTCCGCCCTTGAGATGCGTGGCTTTTGACCTCTTCTTGTTGCATGGGTTGGTTGTTATTTTGTCTCTGGAGTACGTGACTCTTCACACGAGAGTAGCTGCTGCCAGTTTGAGTGGTGTGCACACTTCCCTCTCGAAACCTTCCATTCTCTTCATTCCGATCACGCTCAGGATCGAGAAAGTTACCTTGTCGTAGGGATCCAGCAGATTCAGGCCGGTGGGGACCTATTGGATGAGGTTCTAACCTTACCATGATCAACCGTAGCACTCACTAACACACAAGCTCTTCCCACAGACGGCGCCAATTGTAGGGACTGGGTCTGAGCACTTCTACTGTTGGAAAAGTGGATTCAGGCCTAACTAGCCCTAAACAATAAATTTGTAGAGGATGGATTTAAGAGTTAGGCCTTAGTGAGGATAGCAACAAATAAACATGGTTATGGGTAAACTGAATAGTAAGAAAACGGGCCTTAAGTGTTAGAATCTGTTCTGGACGTTGGTCCGAGGAGCTTTCTTGTTCTTATTATTTCCTCAGTGCTTGGATACAGAGGTTACAAAGATGATACAGGTTGCTACAGTGTTTTCTACTTCTAATCTCCGATCCTTTCTTTGGAGGACCTCTTTACATTTTATACCCTATTTAGGTTGATCTTGGCCCTCCATTTGTTGATCGTGCAGGTCACTACTTGAATGCTTATCCCATCAGCCGCCGTCCCAAACCTTCTGTGAGTTGTAGCAACCAAAGCGACACTGTTCAGGGGTCATTTCCTCATTAATGCGGCCAGAACGTTAATTGTGGGCATTTAATGTGGAGGTGACAGCTTCTCCCTGAATTGCTCTCCCAGGCTCCCATGGCTGACCCACGGTACTTGTCCTCTTTCTTGGGACGCTCTACGAAACCGCCCTTGATGGCGCGTTGCCCTTCCCTTCTATGATCTCGGTTTGCCGAGGACATGATTGTCCTCGGCGATGCTTCTTGGTAGTTTAGGACTTTCTCCGTTTGTCCTCGGGCGTCTCTTCCTCCTCGACGTGGGCCTTGGGCCTAGTATAAAGTGGGCCGGGGTAGCCAGATTCATTGACCCCACATATATATATATATATATATTTTTTTTTTAAATCTAAATTGAACCTCTCATTATTAGAATTTCCAAGATTTAAGAATT
>JARYZH020002703.1:0-14167 GCA_030021035.2 Notholithocarpus densiflorus
ATATGGGCATGTCTCATCTTATGAACAATTCATTGTTTATTAACTTAAAATTTTCAAAACTTTTTAACGGTTTACACTTTAAAAACAAACTTTTAAGAGGTTAAGTTTTACCCTCAAAACTAAAGAGGGTTTAGTGGTTTACGGGGAAATTCTGTTCCTCAATACTTAGCAAGAAAAGAAAAGAAAAGAAAAGAAAAGAAAAGAAAAAGAGACCAATAGGAAAAATTGCTGCTGTCTCTAGGTCTTATGTTGAGTTGTGCCCACTGAACTGAACCGTTGAAATGGAATAGTGAAAAGATTGTAAAGCTTTATTCTTGCCATTGAATATTTTTTTGTTTTGAATACTCTTTTTGATGGTGATGCATAGACAATATTTGGATAGGTAAGTGTGAATGACGAAGGGATTGTTCCAACCCATGACCACGTGGTTAAAAGCCACGCTCTCTACCACTGAGCTAAGACGGCTCTGTTTCTCTTTTTACTTTATGAATTGAATTGCACTTTTTTGGTTTTTGCTGAATGAATTGAATTGCACTTATAAACCCACTTCCCGTCTCTATGACCACTCACAAGTAGATTTAGTAGTTTCATGATCCTTTGTGTATTTTCAATTTGCATCACCCACTTGTGGTCCTAAAAATTTTATTTTTTAGCAACTCAAAAAGCTATTTTATCTATTTTAACACTACACTTTATCATACACCTAAGATTATTTTTTTTACCATTTCATTTAAATATTATTTCTTTATTCTTTTTTTTTTTTAATTATTCATATATGTCTCTTTCTCTCTCTTCCTCTGTTTCTCTCTATCATTTGAAGTTATAACAACTAGCAAGCCAAGAACAACCGATTCCAAATCTTCTGTCTCATCAATTGTGCTCCACTTCATGCTCCACTAATAAAACTTGGACAACTAACCTCTCTCATTAAATAAGATAACTCTGACTTTAACACTCACGTTACTGACGATAACGTTAAAATCCCTTTCTTTTTTTTCTTTTTTTTCTTCTGCAACTTTTTTTTCTTCTCTTTGTTCCGGCTTTTGGTTTCTTTTTTTTCTCTTCTCCATGTGGTTTGTCTCTTGCCATAGCTTTTGGGATCGATTTGGACTCTTCCCCTATTTTGTCTCATTGTATTCCTTTCTCCCAAAGTCAGAGTTCGGCTTTTGCTTTTGTTTTTGTAGGCCACAGAGGTCCTTTTGTCCTATAGGTGCAGATTTGTTTCAACTTTTGAGAGACTCCTGCTGCAACAAGCAACCTTCAAGGCTTTCAAGGTTTCTTTTTTTTCTCTTCTCTATGTGGTTAACGTCTCGAGTGTTCATCTTCATCCTCACTTCGCCCCAATTACATACACATCCTCACTTCATCTTCCAGTGTTCATCTGCTTCTATTGGTTTCTACAAAGTGACTTGTCTATGGTGATAATGGTGTTTGATTTTTGTTCCATTATGAAACATGTGGAAAGAAAAACGTTTTTGGATGATGTAAAGGTTGTAGTCAGTAAATAATTGGGGTTGATGGATTTTGTATTCTACATGTTTGTTGAAATTCTTAAATGAGTGACTGGGACGGGAAGCTCCTCCATAGGAGCTCTCTTGTATATATCTTATTGTAGAGATTACAATTTGATTTGAATATACGGATAACAATTTATTTAAATTCTAGATTTCATTATTTTATCAAACTCTATTTGATAAGGACTGACTGGATTAATGGATATCTGCTGAGAATGCTTGGACTGATATGTTTTGGTTTGTGTTTCAATTGAGATAAGGTCGGATATGTCTCAATAGACTTTTTTTTTTTTTTTTTTGGAGATGAAACCGGACCTATTCTGCAGGAACTAAACATTATATGCAGAAAAAACAGTTTCTACAGAAACAAAAACAGGGGAATCATACCAATTCTGCAGAAACAGAAACATTATGCAGGAAAACAATTTCTGCAGAAAACAAAATAGAGAAATCGGACCTATTCTGTAGAAACAGAAACATTATCAAACCAATTGAAGTTGTGCATATCCCTTGATGATGGTGAATTGTCATTTGATTGCTTAAAAAAGCTTGTCACCAAACATTGCACTGAAACTCATAGTATTAAAGGAAAAAAAAAAAACCTTCATGCCATTTTAAAGTACTAAAGTTAGATTCTAAAAGCTGGAAATTATACACCAAAAATTAAGAATAGTTAAAATTTTTGAGGGAGTTATTTGGGAGGCTGTGCTTTTGTTGTCTGGATTGCTTGACAAATATCCCTCATGGTTTCAAGGGACTCTTACAGCTGCAGATAGATACCTTCCCTCATGATGTACAATAAGACAAAATAGGGGAAGAGTCCAAATCAATCCCAAAAGCTGTGGCAAGAGACAAACCACATGGAGAAGAGAAAAAAAAGAAACCAAGAGCCGGAACAGAGAGAAGAAATAAAAGCTGAGGAAGAAAAAAAAGAAAAAAAACAAAAGGGATTTTAACGTTAACGTTAATAACGTGAGTGTTAAAGTCAGAATTATCTCATTTAATGAGAGAGGTTAATTGTTCAAATTTTATTGGTAGAGCATGAAGTGGAGCACAATTGATGAGACATAAGATTTGGACTCAGAACAACCACCATGCACAACCCACTGCTAGCAAACCCAACTACCACTAACTCACCAACCATACCACAACCACAACCACACTACCACCAACCACCACATCACAACCCAACAACCCAAATCAGCTAAAAACCACCACACAAACCACTTGGCATGACCCACCCACCACACCCACAACATGACCCATCACACCCATGAACCACCACACACACCACCTCCACAAGCCGATCAATGACCCACCACCACCACAACAACCCACAACCCAGTCAACACTAATGAACCCGATCCACCAACGAACCCATTGGCAAAATTTGCTGAAGAAAAGATGGAGTAGACCCATCGAGATCCAAGAAAGAGAGAGTGAGAGGATTAATTTCAATTGAGAGAGAAGAGGGAGGTGTTGGCGTGAAAAAAAAAAAAAAAAAAAAGTAGAAGAAGAAGAGACCCTCGCACGGCAGAGAAAAAAGAGATTTTTTTTTTTTTTTTAATGAGAAGGGGAGACAAAAATGTAGTAAAGTAATATATATATATATATATATATATATATATATATATATATTATCCCTTCTTGCTACAATGTGTTGCTGTAAGTGTAAGTGTATGTTCCAAATACTTTTATTATTATTTATTTTCTAGCTGTTGAGAATTTATGAGTAAAATAGTCGTTGGACAGTTATGAGAAAAATAGTCGTTGAGTAATAATGGATAATATAGCCATTGAGATTTTATGGGTTATTAGTAACTAATAACTATCGACCAATATTGTCATGACTCATGAAGAGCCAAAATTATATCCATCATCACAGCCTTTCCTATAAATCATATTTTACTACTATATATTTAATTATACACAATTCTATTATATTTCTCTCCCACATATTTTTCTACAATTTATATTTTTTTTCTAAGGAAAGACAATAGAGGGTTGTTCTTGAACCTTCATGAGTGAAAGTGCATCCATCACGAAGGTGGATGCTATAATCTAATTTTGAAAGGTTGTTTGGCCTAGAGAACCAGTCACACCGAGTTTTACTCCGGGAGGCACGAATCAACCCTTAAGAACAACATTTTCGCTAAGTGATTCTATAGTATTGTGAGATTGTTCTAAACTATTTTTATTTTATATTCTTACTAATTATTTAAGATATTATTTGTTGTCTCAAATTTTTTTTATTCACTAAAATATTTTCAACACAATGAACTGCTAGTCTTGGCAGTTCACTGTAGCAAATTGCGGGGAAAAAAAAAAAAAAAAAGGCTTTGGGCACCATTGATGTTGGGCATTTTTTGTAGTTTGAGGTGTTAAACGTAGCTTTATAGCTTTTTTTTTAAAATAACATTGGAATTGTTAAAACTCTCAATAGACCATTTTTAACAACTCAAACACTAGAATGGGTCAACATTTTTATTATATTAGAATAGGGGGAGGAATCCTCTGCCAATGAGTTAGTGACAATAGGGTGACTAGGTGAGAACGAAGAATGAGAATACATGAGAAAAACAAAAAGTTATCTCTTAAAACATGTGTAATTCTATATGTTGTGAGAAAGATGTTCGGGAAAATTGTCTCGTAAATTGAAATTTAATGTCATTGGACTAAGTTTGTCAAGTGAGATTTAGGGTGAGTTTGGTTCAGTTTTTTGTAAAAGTGCATAATGAAAAAGTGGAGTTTTCAAAAAGTGCATAATGAAAAAGTGCATTTTCAAAAAGCTGCGTGTTTGGTAAAAACTGTTAAAAAGTACTTTTTGAAAAAACTGAGTGTTTGGCTAGTACTTATAAAAGTGGCAGTTTGAGTGATAAATTACCAAAAAGGACAATGTATATATAAGAGCATCTCTAGCAGGTTAGACAAATTTTTGTACTGTTTGGACAATCAACAGTGACATTTATCTTTTGACTACCAACTTTTTTAATCTTTATTTTTTAATCAAATTTATTCTTTTTTAATATTTATTTATTATTTTTCTATTCATTCTTAACAATTATATTTTTCAACAAAAAGTGTTACATCCACAATATTTTTTACAATACTTTCATAAGAATCATAACAAAATCTTATATGGAAAGTTGTTACTAGTTCTAATTTGAACCTACCACTGAAATTATATTTTTACTCACCAATATTAACTAATTACTTAAAATTTATTGTGAAAATATTGTAAAAATATTGTGATAGTGTTTTTAAATTGTGATTTCTAATTCTTTGCCTTTCTTTCATCCATACGTTTCCTTTTTCTTTTTCTTTTTTTCTCTTGCATTTTGTCCACCACACACGTATACCATTAGTACATCCTCTCCTTTTTCTTTTTCTTTACTTCCACTTGGTTCCAAAAGCTCCCTCATTCTTTCTTTTTTCTTTTTCTTTACTTCCACTTGATTCCAGAAGCTCTCCAGCTCTCTCATTTTCTTCTCTCTTTTATTTATTTATTTTTTTCTTTTTCTACTTGATTCCATAAATTCTCTAGCTCTCTCTGTGATACTTGATTCCATAATCTTGCTTGCCTTTTGGTGTCATTATCTTCAAAGTTCAAACACACACAGACACGCATGGAGAGAGGAGAAATCGTCTTTGCTCCACCACACCGCCACCGCTGCTCCTCCTCCTCATTGCGGAGTGCATGCAACCAGGGGTCATATCGGCTTCTTTTTTTTTTTTTTTTCTTGATCATTTATTGTTGTTCTAATTTTTATTTCTGTTCTTGATCTGCTATTGTTGTTGTTTTGATTTTAGATTTGTTGTTTAAATTATATCAGTTTTATGAGAGCAAGAATTTTTTTGCTTTTATTGTTGTGGTTTGATTAATTTTAAGATTATGTTTTTGAGTTTGTATTTTGATTATGCTTGAGATGGGAGGCGTGAGAGTGAGCTTCGTGCAAAGGGAGAGCAGAGAGATGAGATGAGAGGCATGAGAGTCAGCTTCAGGCGTGAGAACTGATGAATTTTTATCAGGGTATTTTCGTAATTGACCATCCAGCCCAACGGTATAGTTCAAACGCGCGTTTTGGTTTATGGACCTCCTGCGGTCCATAATATTTGCGCGTTCTGAACGCGTTTTTTGCCTTGGCCCAAAACGTAACTTTTTTCAAAAAGTTGCGTTTTGGGCTGAGCCGAACGTATAACATCCTTCAGTTTTTGTAAATATGTGCGTTTCAGCTCCTAAAAGCTGAAACAAACGCACACTTACTTATGTTCAACATGTGCCCAAGAACCCAAGTGTCAGGAAAAAAGCAAACACTTCACATGACCTCATAAAATGATATTCAATGTCATTGGACTAAAAGCAAATGGGCATCTAGCTTTATGGATTGTTGCCATATTATTCATAAACTTGTTTTTGCTGGCTGTTTATCAAGTAGCTGTCCTCTGCCAAGTAAGCGGTTTAATGAAACTAGTATATACCAACTTTATGAGTCTGCTTTTAAGTAAAACCATCAGCTTCAATATTTGTCATTTCAATTTCATAAGAGATTATACTTATAAATAAAATAAAAAAATTCATAAGAGCTTAGGATAAAATAGGATATGCATCATATTGATTATGGTTTAGTGTGTGAGAAATGCCAGTTGAAACTTGAAACACCCATTACCATTGAATAAAAAATCTTCAAATAACTTTAAGCTGATTTTCAATGTCTCTTTTTGAAAAGAAGATTTTAGGAGTAGATGTTTCATTTATTTCAATTCCTACCGAACATTAGATTTGTTTGAACATGGCCAATGAACTTCACCTAAAATGGTACTTCCTCTTTCCATATTAATAGGATGAAGGGTGAGTTCTCTTGGACCATTGGTAAAAGTCTCTCCTCCTGGTAGGAGTCTCTCCCTCTCGTTTTCAAAACGAGCCCTTATCTCCATTAGTTTGTTCTAAGGGCCTAAGTTTTTTCTTTTTCTCTCCTTTCTTTCCCTGTTTCTCTTTCTCTGTCCCTCTAAGAGTATCTTGGTGCATCATGGCCGAGGGTGAGGGTGTCTCTGAAATTTTAGAAAAGCTAAAACTCACGTCCGAGGAGGAGGAAGTCATTGAGATTGCTGATGAAAGGAGGATCAGTGAGATCGAAAGCTGTGTGTTTAGCTTGGTAGGCAAGTTTTTAACATGTAAA
Source organism: Notholithocarpus densiflorus (assembly GCA_030021035.2). Lineage (NCBI taxonomy): Eukaryota > Viridiplantae > Streptophyta > Magnoliopsida > Fagales > Fagaceae > Notholithocarpus > Notholithocarpus densiflorus. The sequence continues at coordinate 6,692 of JARYZH020002703.1, forward strand.
CCGTATAATAAGAGAGCTGCTTTGAGTACCTTAATGAGGGTTTGGGGGTTGGATTCTGAGTTACAGATTGTGGAAGTTGGTGCAAACCTTTTTCAGTTTAAGTTTAAGACGGAATTCCAGATGGCTCAAATTCTTAAAAATGGCCCTTGGTCGTTTGACAATCAAATGTTGGTACTCAAGAGATGGCAACGAGGGATGTCCGCAGCCAATGTTGTACTCGACCATGTTTCTTTATGGGTGCAAATTTGGGGAGCACCCTTTGATATGGTGTCTCCACAAGTAGCAACAGATATTGGTGGTAGGATTGGTACGATGGAGGAAGTGGAAAAACGAAGGTCAAATGACTCACTAAGTTTGTTCATGCGAGTGAGAGTTTCAGTCTCTGTTTCTAAACCATTAAGAAGGGGGTGTTTTGTCTCAGACTCTGATGGGAACCGTACATGGTTAAACTTTAAGTATGAGAGATTGGTGATGTTCTGCTACTTTTGTGGATTCGTTGGGCACGACTTGAAGCACTGTGCGGGTTTCTTTGCTGCAGAAAAGAATGGCGCAACAATGGAACTCCAGTACGGTGACTGGTTAAAGGCAGTGGGTGGCCAGCAGAAAACATTATCAAGGGCGGAGGGTGAGACGAGGATGGTGAGCGAGCTGGCGGCACAGAACAGAATGGTGCAGAGGGAAGAAGGTGGGACGAGTAAGCTGGCTGCGCAGCACAATGCCGAACCTCGTGTTACGTCCCCTGTTTTTCAGGAGAATATCCCAAGAAAGGATACGGGGTCTAGGGATAAGGAAAGTGACCAGAGGATTAACCAGGGAGCGTGGGCTAAGGCGGAATTTGAGAAGGTTTTGGAGAAGATTGATGCGACAATTGAGGGGGCAGGAGTTATTATCTCTGACACAAGCAAGGCGAATTTTCAGGGAGCTTTCTGTGGGAAGGGACTGATAGATGTGGATGTTCAGGAGGCTGGGGTTACCCATAATTTAAATATAGTGCCCTCCACACAAGATGTAGGGACCAGGCTTGATATGGGCTCATCTAAGTTGGGCTTTAAACTAGGGAGTGAGCCGACTGAGGTCAGTAAACAAAAAAGGGCCAATAGAAGCTCATGCAAAGGGAATAAGAGTGGTAAGGTGATTACTAAGACTCCTTACGTGGGGGAGAATAATAGTCCAAGCAAGGGCAAGTCTAAACAGGGCAGTTGGAAAAGAAAGGATGGAAGACCCGTAGAGGAGACTTTGAGCTGCTGCATGGACATCGATGTTGGGCAAAAACGTAATAAAATCATTAAGGGTCTTGATGGTCCTGAATCAGGTACGAAGAGAGGAAAGACTAGTGACATTTTGAAACTATTTCATCGGCGGAGGTTGCTAGGCAGTCCCGCCGAGCACAATGAGTATTATAAGTTGGAACTGTCGGGGGCTTGGAAACCTCTAGACAATTCGTGCCTTGAAAAAGGTGGTGAATAAAGAAGAGCCCGACATAGTTTTCCTAATGGAGACTAAGGTTGATAAAAAGGAGTGGATTGATAAAGTTAAAGAAAGATGTAAATTAAAGCATGGAGTGTTCGTTTTGAGCAATGGCAATAGTGGGGGTTTGGCATTATTTTGGAGAGACGGGGTGACTCTTGATGTGCAATCGTATGCTTATGATCATATTGATGCTTAGATTGATGGTGGTTCGGGTATTGGTTGGTGGCACCTTACGGGGTTCTATGGCAAACCAGAAACGGAAAGGAGACCGGAGTCTTGGGCTAAATTGAAGTTTTTAAAGAATTCTTCTTCTCTCCCATGGTTGGTGATTGGGGATTCAACAAAATCATTGGATTATCGGAAAAGGAAGGGGGTCGTATAAGGACAAAAAGACAAATGGAGTTGTTTTTGGAGGTGATTAATTTTTGTGCTCTTAGAGATTTGGGGTATGTGGGGCCTAAATTTACTTGGCTATTTCAACAAAGTGATGGTTTTCAGATTAGAGAGAGATTGGATAGAGCCTTGGGGAGTACGGATTGGTTGGATCTTTTCCCAAGGGCATCGCTACACCATCTATCCTCATCGGTCTCTGACCATTCTCCTCTATCCTTACACTTAAAAAACCGGCCTTGTAAGAGAAGTAAAAGAAGGTTGTTTCGATTTAAATCCATGTGGCTCAAAGATGCTCGTTGTGAGGAGGTTGTAAAGGAGGCTTGGGAGGAAGGGGAAGTGGTGGGTTTGGATTGGGCTATCTCGAACTGCTTGGAAAGGTGCAAAGCTGAATTAATGAGATGGAATAAAGAGGAGTTTGGTAATGTGGGGGTCAAGGTGGCCGAGCTACAAGCTAGGCTGGCATTTTTGGAGATCCAACCTACTTCTCCTAACTAGATTCATGAGTTGAGAAAAACGAGGATTAAACTTAACTGTTGGTTTGATAGGGAGGATGAGATGTGGAGGCAAAGGGCAAGGCAAAATTGGTTTCAAGGTGGCGATAGGAATACGAAGTTTTTTCATGCAAAGGCTTCGGACCGCCAAAGTAAAAACCATATTGATGGTATTTTTTATAGGAATGGGGTGTGGCACGAGAAAGAGGCCGAGATAGCTGGAATTTTTGTGGATTACTACACGGGTCTTTTCTCCTCCTCCCTCCCCATGGACTTTGAGGAGATTCTCCATGTAGTTGGACCGAAAGTTTCAAGGGAGATGAATGCTGATTTGTCTCGTGAGTTTCATGAGGGTGAGGTCCATAAAGCTCTTAAGCAAATGTACCCTCTGAAGGCACCAGGCCCAGATGGTATGCCACCTCTATTCTATCAACATTTTTGGAGTACATGCAGATGTGTAGTGTGCAAAACAGTCTTGGACTTCCTGAACCATGGTATCTCTCCTCCTAACTTTAATCATACTCATGTTGTGCTTATTCCAAAAGTTAAAGAGCCTAAACATGTAACTGATTTTAGACCTATTAGTTTATGCAATGTAATCTACAAGATTGCTTCGAAGGCTATAGCTAATAGATTTAAAAGAATTTTGCCATCTATTATTAGTGATTCTCAAAGTGTTTTTGTGCATGGTAGACTTATTACTGATAATGTGTTGGTAGCTTTTGAAACTCTACATCATATTAGTAAAAAGAAGGGGGGGGGGGGGGGGAAGTGGGGGACATGGCTCTAAAGCTTGACATGAGTAAAGCATATGATGGGGTGGAGTGGGTTTGGTTGGAGAAAATTATGGAGAAGCTAGGGTTTGTTGAAAGGTGGAGAGGTCTTGTTATGAAGTGTGTAACCTCTGTAAACTATGCAATTAAAGTCAATGGGTGCCCCATGGGAAACATTACTCCCACTAGGGGTATTCGCCAAGGGGACCCCTTGTCACCTTATTTATTTCTCCTATGTGCAGAGGGGTTATCATCTCTCATTAAGGCATCTGTGGCTAACGGTGATTTGAAGGGGATTTCTGTTTGCAGAGGGGGACCCGAACTTTCCCATCTTTTTTTTTGCAGATGATAGCCTTATATTCTGTAGAGCCTCAATGGAGCATTGTGATGAGCTTCAAAGAGTTTTGGGAGTCTATGAGAGAGCCTCGGGCCAACAACTAAACCGGGCAAAAACCTCTCTCTTCTTTAGCAAAAACACTCCAAGGGAAATTCAAGGAGAAATCCAAAGAAGGTTTGGAGCTCAAGTCATAAAACAACATGAGAAGTATCTTGGCTTACCATCACTTGCGGGGAAAAACAAGCGGAATACTTTTAATGACATCAAGGAGAAGCTCGGTAAAAAACTGGCGGGTTGGAAGGAGAAGTTGTTATCGAAGGCGAGCAAAGAAATCCTTATTAAAGCTGTGGCTTTGGCTATCCCAACATACACAATGAGTTGCTTCAAAATCCTGGAATCACTCTGTGATGATTTAACAAGTATGATTAGGAATTTCTGGTAGGGCCAAAAATCCGAGGAGAGGAAAATTCCATGGGTGTCTTAGGAAAAGATGTGTGAGCCCAAAGCTGGTGGTGGCTTGGGGTTTAAGAATTTGAAATGCTTTAACTTGGCTCTACTTGCCAGACAAGGGTGGAGATTGCAACTAGCCCAAGACTCATTAATATTCCGAATGTTGAAAGCTAAATATTTTCCTAGCTGTGACTTTATCCATGCTTCTCTAGGCCATAATTCGTCTTATACTTGGAGGAGCATCATGGCGGCCCAAGAACTGGTGAAGGGAGGAGTTATGTGGAGAGTGGGTAATGGGCGGGATGTGAAGGTATGGGGTGAAAGGTGGCTGTCTTGTTCTTCCTCTCATGGGGTAATTTCTCCTCGGCTATTCTTGCATGAGGATACTCGGGTTGGAGAGTTGATAGATACTGAGGTAAAGTGTTGGAAATCTTTGGTGGTGGACTCTATTTTTCTGCCACATGAGGCAGAAGCAATCAAAAGTATCCCTTTGAGTGTACGCTTCCCTCCAAATAAATTGGTGTGGGCTGAAACGACTAATGGTAAGTTCATTGTCAAGAGTGCTTATCATCTGGCTATGAGAATTTCCTCCTCGGATTCTAGAGGGAGTAGCTCGGATTGCAGCCAATTGAGAAGGTTTTGGAGAAGTCTTTGGAGGCTTCCTATTCCCCATAAGGTTAAGCATTTTGCATGGAGAGCCTGTAGGGAAGCGTTACCCACAAAAGTAAACCTTAAGAGGAGGAAGGTGCTGACAGAGGACTCTTGTGAATGGTGTAAAGTGAAGCCCGAAACTGTTGGCCACGTTTTGTGGGGCTGTCCGAAAGCTCAAGAGGTGTGGGAGTATTTTAAGTTGGTCCTAAGCCTAGATAAAAGAGATGATATCTCTTTTATGGACATCTTATGGCAGATGCTGTTGGGTGATAATGAGAATTTGGATTGTGTTGCTTGGCTGGTTATGATAGCTTGGAAGGTATGGCAAAGTCGAAATGAATGGCGCCTTAATGGTGTGATGCGTTCTGGTAAGCAGCTGGTTTTCGAGGCAATGTAGCACTGGGTGGAGTTCCTAGCGGCTAATGAAGGTGATGTGCTCTCCAACTCGGTAGCCCAGTCGGTGTATTGGTCTCCTCCTCCACCGGGTTTATACAAAGTGAATGTTGATGCGACCACTTTCAAGGATATAAAAGCAACGGGGATTGGGGTTGTAATCCGTGACAGCTTGGGGAAGGTTGCCGCGATTTTATGCAGAAAATTGGAAGCTTCTCTCGGCCCACTGGAGGCTGAATCAAAGGCACTTGAAGCAGGAATTTTGTTTGCCCAGTGCTGTGGTTGTTCTGCTGTGGTGCTGGAAGGAGATTAAGAGGTATTGGTAAATGCTTTGGGGGGCTCTTCTCCCTCTCCCTCAGCTGTGGCTTCTGTTATTCAGGGAGTTCTTGAGCTTTGTATGGGGTTCTCACAAATTCAGTTCTCCCATGTAAAGAGGCAAGGGAATATGCCTGCTCACTTAGTAGCAAAAAATGCTTACAGCATTGTTGATGACATTGTATGGGTTGAAGAGGATCCTTGCTTCGCTAAGCAAGCCCTCATCCATGATGTAAACTTTATGATTTCTTAGTAATGAAAAGTTTATGCATTTCCTATCAAAAAAAAAAAAAAAAAAAAAAGGATGAAGGGTGAGGTGGGTTCAAGATCCATGGGTGCGTGTGTAACTTACTAATAAAAAAAAAGAAAAAAAGAGGAATGTATAGACCAAGAATTGAGTTCTGGAATCACATAGAATTCATACTACAATTGAATGGCCGATCTTTATATTTAGAATTTTTTAAGAAAATAATTTTGAACTTGATAAATGACCCAAAAATTAGGGTAGGAAAATAGAAAGTTGTCAGCCAGTCTAATTACCGAGTAAACAAAGAAAAAAGTTCATCGCAAAATTAGTGTCAAGTTCCATCTGAAATATTATAGTACTATTGATTGTTAAATATGGGTTTCAATGATGTGAAGAAAACTAGACTTTGCCTATGCCAAAGTGAGCAGTTTCAGTGAGATCTTATTAATATCTGTTCTAATTTTATTTTCAAGTCTATTTATGTTGCAAACCACAGTTTGCTAATTGTTTAAATTACAGATTTTCAATGAGTTCAATGCTCGTAAACCAGATGAAATAAATGTCTTCAGTGGAGTAACCAAAAACCGCCTTTCCATGTCAATAGTTGGAATTACCTTCGTACTTCAGGTGATTAGCCATTATGATTGTTTAACATGCTTTTATTTTTTGTACATGCATGTTTACTTGGTATTAATAATTTACTATTTTGTAGATACTCATTGAATTCCTTGGAAAATTTACATCAACAGTGAAACTCAATTGGAAGCAATGGCTTATATCCATTGTTATCGCTATAATCAGGTTAGTTCAGTCATTCAAAGTGGTCATTCATGATATCTTACAAGTTTCTTTTTAAAGCCATGGGAGTATCTTGTTTCAAGGATCTGATTTTGAATCTCTCCATGCATCCTATACTGCATGTTTAGCAATAAAATCATTTGATAATGGTTCTAACTTCTAACTGTAGGAAATCTGTTTATGGTGGAACAAAATAATTTTCAATGTCAGCAAGATTTGTGATGTTTTCTGAAGATTTGCAAAACTGGGCTCTTTTAACCTTTTTTTTTCTTTGGCTAATTAGAGAATTCTGATTAATTGACACCAGAAATGAATACAAAGAACACACTAACTATACATCAAAAAGCATACAACAAAAGAAGTATGCAGTTCTATCCCCAATGCACTAACCAAACCAGGTGGAAAAAAAATAAGGGAGCAAAAAATGATTTTACATTTGTTCAAACTAGGGAGCAATTTCTTTTTTTCTTGAGCAATTGTGCTTGTGGTTAGAAGTTCACATGCAAGGTACTAAATGATTTTACTTTTATTCCTAAACTTTTGCCTTTTACTTCTGACAGCTGGCCTCTTGCTGTGCTCGGGAAGCTTATTCCAGTTCCCGCCACTCCGGTCTCCAACTACTTCACTCGGCTAATCCAATGATGGAGAGCGGCTCGTAATGCTCGTAATGCCTTGTGAACAATAGTGATGAAGTATCTGTTCATTCTGTGGCCAAAAAAATTATAATAAGTCTATTTTTGCGAAAAAATTAAAAGCTTTACTTGTAAACAACTGACATATGAGAAGTTATTATATTTAGAAATCATTTGTAAAAGAGTGGTAATTATTTCACATTCAAATCTTCACAATTTTTCACACGCCCCAAAACAACAGAACAATTTCAAAGACTACAAAATTCGGTCTTCTGGATGTGTAAAACTTGGATTAGCTTGTGGAAGTATTTATCCTTTGTAAAATTGGCATTCTTTTGTTGTACATGGAGTGTAAATGAAAAGATTTGTATAATGGATTGAAATTATTTGAACTGTCTTTAACCTTTGGTATTATTTTGCGAGATTGAGCCATTGATATACTCAGAAAAGCATTGCAAAACCAGCACTTAATTTGACTTAAAATAATAAAAATTAAGCATAAATGCACTTTTAATCCCTATATTTT
>JARYZH020002704.1:0-14156 GCA_030021035.2 Notholithocarpus densiflorus
TTTACGCAGCTCAATTAGCTTGTCATTGTTTTCGCTTTTACAGGTCTAAAAATAAGAGTTGGGAACCAGAATGAAAATATGGCAATGCAGAAAATAATATATGTATATAAATGGGAATTTTTTTTTTTTCATTGGTAAATTACACATGCACTTTGGGGGGTCTTGAACACAACCCCACCTTCCACTTAGCACACGCGATAATTAAAGTCCACTAAACAAAAAATAATTAAAATTAAACTTGAAAATCACATATTTGTAGTAGATAGCGCTACGACACTCATGATCTATCGATAAGAGACTCAGCTAAATAAATCACATAAATGCACACTTTTCTAAAATCTATGCACACCACAAAGTACAAAAGTAGTTCAAAATCAAATTTCAGTCTCTTTAAGTAAATTTGAGCATCAAAATCAACAGGTATTACATAAAATTTGCAAATTTAATGAGGATACAAACATAATTTCTTACATAACATAATCTTATAATAAGTATATTACGCTCACCGCTCACAACATTTTACAGAAGGGTCTTTACCAGGTGTTGAAGATAAGTGGACATTATATCACAAAAAACTGGAAAAGGTGTTGAAAGATGATACATATCATGTTAATTATACCTCCTTCAATCTTCAAGCATTCTCAAATACTCTAAAGTATAACTCTCTCCTTCACTTTCCACACTGAGAAAAACAAAGGCACCAAGATAAGTGGCTCACAAGACATTAATGTTGAATAAAAGAGATGGCATTTTTTTAAGGTGAAAAAGGGTAAAAACTTAATTCATCAAATTCTGCCTCAACTTGTACATGTAGATTGCCGAACGCCGATATAGTTAATCAGAGCAACGCAACTAATTCTAATACCAAAAGAAGTCGCTCTTTTTTCTTTTTCTTTTTTAAACAAGTGACCGAAAGAAGTCACTATAGTAAGCTTCAAAAGGGAAATTACAAGTTAAATTCACTAAATTACCTCTTTTTCATGCTTTTGTTTCATCATCCTGTTTGATTATAACACCAACTTGAAACCCTCCGACAAGAAATCATCCCTAAGAATAAAACAAGGACAATTACATGAGGCACTAAAAGTCACATGAAAGTGCATACCAGATTATAGCATCAATTGCTACAGGGTAGGATAATTAAGACAGGCCTAACAATTAAATTGTGAACCGAATTACAAACACAACTACTCTGATTGAACCCAAACCAACTTATCCTTAACAAAATCAATGCTAGAAAAATAAAACCCATGTAATTTACCTCTTCTTTTTATGATTCTCCTGACCCAAATTGTGCTTCTTCCCATACCCTCTTCTACTAGCCTCAACCGGAACGAGGCTTGCAAGACAAATCTCGGCCTCAAACAAATCCGGCATACCCAAAATCTTCACATTCTTAACCCTTTTCTTCCTTTAATCATACCACACAAGCCTCTGATTATCTAGCACCAACAGAACCTCCTCGCCGCTCTTTGAATAAGCCAATGGCCTCAAATACTTAAACGATCCGACCACTTCAGTTCAAGCAATACTAAACAACATAAACCAAGACTCTTTCACTCTATACTCTTTCATCACCCAAACATCAACGCTCATGATAATCTGCGGTCACAGACACACAGTCCCCTAAAGCCCCAACCTCAATTTGAACTCTCTGATCTTCCAAACACTTGGGCAGAGGCAATTCGCGAAAATTCTCATCCGTCAGATTGAACGAAACGATCTGATCAACCTCGTCCAGTTTAAACATCTTGGTCACAACCCAATGCAAAGCTCCACAAGCAATAAAACTTTGGATCCACCCCAAGCACCTCGTAAGGACTCCATACAAAAATGTCTAGATTCCGAACTAATAGCAATAGTAGGTTCACCCGATCCTCATGCTTCATACTTGTTCCTACTTGAAAACTTTTATTCTCATCAGGTAGTATACTTACCCTAATCAGATCCTCGGCAATGTCAGCCCCTTGTTCCCCTTAGGGCTCTTGTAATTGCTTCAAAGGGACCTTCTTGGCAGACTCCTTTTGCTTTATTTCTCGATTTATGGCCGCCACCAAACACCATTGTGCTACTTGCTGATTCCCTCTCACTGTTGCAACACCATGGTCGATATGAAACTTTACCTTGACATGCAAGGTTGATGGGACCGCCTCCATCGCATGAATCCACAGCCTGCCGAGAATTGCCGTATAAGGGGAAAATGAACTGACCACTACGAAATTTACCATCACTTCTTTTCCTTCCATGTTTACAAGAAGCGAAATCTGCCCCTTAGAGACCACCATCTGACCATCAAATCCCACCAAGGGCGTATTGTACCTGGACAAATCCTCACTTTTCAAACCTAGCCCCTTGAAGAGATTAGGGTACATCACTTCAGCCCCACTTCCTTAGTCCACCAACGCCCTTTTAACTATAAAACCATTTATCCGAGTGGTAACCACTAGTGCATCGTCGTGTGGTTGAGTTGTTCCTTCTAAATCATCATCGTTAAATGCAATCGGCTCTTGAGTAGGCTTAATTCTCTTCCCTAGCAGTTGGTCCTCTTGGTTACTTTCTGTCGATGCCACAGTCAACGCCCCTGTTCGTCGGGTTACCGAGGTGCCCATTGAGGCTGTATGTATAACTTCTATCACACCCAACGGGGGTGGGAGTGTGTTCCCTCAAGGTCTTGTGGTTTGCCCGATTTTGCCACTCCTAGGCTCCAAGACGAATTCTTTCAGATGTCCTGACTTCATTAATTGCTCTAAATGGTCTTTCAATATCCTACATTGCTCGGTAGTGTGCCTCTTGTCCCGGTGGTAAGTACAGTACAAATTTTGATTTCTCCTTGACGGGTCACCCCCCATCTTACTCGGCCATTGAAAGTATGGCTTGTGCCTGATTTGTTCCAAATTCTTGTGTACGGGTTTCTTAAACGCTACATTGACCTCCCCTGCCCGATCACAAGGTTCCTGGATTCTCAAATCCCTCCAGGGCCTCAGCTAGAAGCCCCTTGTCGCGGTTCCTTTGAAGATTGCGACGTTGCTGGTGCCTTCCCTTTACTTTGCTGCCGATCATCTTCTAACCTTTTGTACTCTTCAATACGCCTCATAAGTTGTCTTATGTCCTCAAGGGGTCTTCTTGTCAACGATTCTCGTAATTCTGAGTTCTCTGGCAGACCCATTCTGAAATTGCTTGCAGCAAGTTTCTCATTACCCCCTCCGATCTCATTATATAATTCCTAGTACCTATTAGCGTAGCTCCGAAGAGTCTCCCCTGCCCCCATCTTCATAAAGAGTAACGCGTCTACCGGTTGCAGTACCCGGCTACAGGTCATAAACCGAACTCCAAACTCCTGAATTAGCTCTCCAAAGCTGTGAATCGATCTCTTCTTTAACCCATTAAACCATCTTAAAGCCGTGGGCCCGAGACTGGAGGGGAACACCTTACACATCAACACATCATTTTGATTGTACAAAGACATCATTTGAATGTAATGACTTACATGTTTGACAGGGTCTGTCTTCCCATCATAAGAGATAAATGGTGGTTTGCTAAACCTACTTGGCATCTGTGCTCACTCTATCTCATCAGAGAATGGTGATTGGGCTACTCTGCGCAACGCTTGGCTCATAGCATCCATCGTGACATTCCGAGGCCTACGCCGCTCAAGAGAAGCCGAGTCTTTGTCCCTCGACCGATGGGAACCAAACTGGCGGGATGCTTCTCCATGACTACCCCCCACACTTACTGATCCTTTGGGGAGCTCATCATGGTCTTTTCTTCGACGCTTGCCCTGTACCTCCAACTCTAAGTCCCTTACCATTTTGTGCAAGCGCTCTAGCTCCTGATTCTTCCTATCACGTTGCCCTTGTTCGGAGACGTTAGACACTGATCGGTATATCTATGATGACCCATCTCCTGAACTAACGCGTCCCTCATCTCGTTCAGGTCTGCGATCTTCGTTCCTCTTATACCTCATTTCTTGCCAACTCGAGCTCCGTGATGACCCTTCTGACCCGCTATCAACATAGCTTGCTAAATGATGGTTGGACATGTTTGACCAATTGAACCTCGGCAGAACCACAGCTGAGTAGGAGATTCCAATAGACAGCGCCAATTGTGCATGCTCAATTGCTTCCTAATGGGCCTACTTTGTAATTGGGCTCACAATTTACTTGTTTTAGTGGGCTTTGAGTATCCTACAATAGGCGGTTCCTAGATAGTTTGACTATGGGCTTGTTAAAGTAGTTGGCCTCTCTTTCTGAACACTGACTGGCTATTGCTCGGTTACTTTCCTAGTTCTCACTTTCTGGTGTCTAACCCTTTTCTCTTAGGAGTTTCTTCTATTTATAGCCTTGCCTCAGTGGGTTGGTAATGATTACTCGTTTCTCTACTCGTGTGGGAGGGGCTCGATTAAATTATTCCTGACAAAAGGGTCCCACATTGGAAACAAGAGTCTTGGAACTAGCAATAGACACCGGTGATTGCTCGACAGCGATATTACCCAAGGCACTACCGAGATTGTTTGGGCCAAGCCCAGGTTGCACCGGGCTCTTGGACGGTATAGTTCATCAGTTCGATATGCCGAGTAAGGTGGATCCCTCATTCTTAGTACTGATCATTTGGGCTTCTGACCTTGGGTCAAGGGTCATAGGTGCATGACCATACAGTTGGGATCGACTCAATGAGAGTGAGAGAGGAAAGAAAATGGTTGGGATTGGGCTATGTGAGAGAGGAAAAGAGAGACTGAGAGAGGAATGGGATTTTATGGGTTTAATGAAGAGGAGAGGATGGGATTGTGTGAGTTTAATGAAAAGGAGAGGACGAAAAGGAGACTGAAAAGGAAAATGTTTTTCTTGTATTTAAATCTGGGTTTGTGTTCTTGGTGTTTTTGTTCAAGATAAACTTAGATCTTAATTTATGTAATTTTTGGTTTTTAATTCTGTTTTTAATTTTTTAATTTAGTTAAAATTGATAAATTAATTAATTTTTTTTTTAATTTAGATGCTGATGTGGCTTTTTTTAATACAAAATAAAAAAAATTTATTATTATTTTAATGGCCACATCAGCTTTTAGTGTGCAAACAGTGCACTCCGTCTGCCACGTAGACAATTTCCGTTAGTGAGATGACGGTAGGGACTAAAACAAAATACGTTTTTCATTTTAGGGACTAAAAGCTGTAAAATAAAAAAGTAGGGACCAAAGTGGAAATGAGGTGAAAATATAGGGACGGAAATATTATTTCCGCCAAATATATATATATATATATATATATCTATATATATATGGTATCAGAGCCATTCTTTTCTGGCCGTTGATAGTGTTGTTGTGTTCTTTGAATCTGTTTGTGTCTATTCAAAGGTTTGATACTCCTTTCTTGTGTTCCTCTTTACCATCTTTGGTGCCACCTTAGTTGTAAAGTGAAGTCTCAGAACCAGACTGTAAGGCTCGTTTGCTAGGAGAGCGTTAGGGCATGAGTGGTATAGGGTTAATTAGGGTATGTGTTACGAAATGCAACGATGATAAGAAAAACATGATAATTGAGTGTTAATACTAGGATAGTATGGATTGGTTATGGAGATCCAACTCCTCTGTTAGCTTTAGGACTAGTGTTCCTCCTGATATTATAAATGAAGAAGATCACATTGTGGAAGAAACAGATTTCCCTGATTTCCAGAAATGGAATATTCCTAAGGTTGATCCTAAGTCCATCTACAGGACTAGCTGGACTGAAAAAACTTTTTGTTCTCAATATAGAGTTAGAACTGTTGAACAAACTTTCTCTATTTCAAGAACCCATGAAAAATGTTGCTTGTTTTCTAAAAGAAATATTAATGATTTCCTTACAAAAAAATTCAGTTATGTACATATTGGCCTTGTTCAAGTTGCTGTTAAACCTCTTACTAGAAAAGGTATTAATGCTTCTGTTCTCATGTGTTTAAGTGATGCTAGGTTTAAAAAGTTTTATGATAGCATTCTTGGCATGATTACTGCCTCCTTGTATGATGGTCCTGTTTATTTTGATTGCTATCCTAATATTTCTCTTGTTTTGGATGATCCTAATATTGTTAAAGCCTTAACTTTAAATGTTTTGACATCTGGTTATGATATGGATGAAGGCAGCAAGCCTTTTGCCCTCATTTATCGTATTCATTATAGACTTCTGGGTACTCAACTTAATCCTCGTGCCAGGATAAGAGACCCTGAAGGTAAAACTATGCTAATTCAATGTTCCACTCCTGATGCTAAGGTCCAAATTCCAAAAATGATTCAATGGCAAGATATTAATCTTCCTAAAGAATGGTTATTGGAACAAGAAACTCCACCAAATCCACCTACTAAACTTGTTTTTGATGAGTTAAACCTTGATCATATCCAACAATATCTTGATGGAACTGTTAAAATAAGTTTTCATGATAATAAACCACTATGGATCAACGAAGGAAGACATTCCTTTGCTAGATCTAAAGATATTTCAAAAAGAGACCAGGATCTCAATGAATTTTTACAAAAGAATTTTGAAAAACCATATTTAAAGCTAAAAGAAGTTTCGAGTAACAAATCCCAAGTTAGCACTGCCTTTTACTCTACAAAAACAAAACCTCCTTCTACACATAGCAAACATGCTATTGAAGAAGAGGCAGAGACTAAATCTGGGTCCCCAACTGCTTCTGATTTTCAAACTCCTATTAGTGATAGTCAACTACGAGTTTTAAACAAAAGCTTTGAAATGGACATGGTCGCTTTGTTTAATGAATTTAAATTTGCAAAAAACAAAGACAAAAGAAAGACTACCAAACTACTTTTGATCAAAAAGAAAAAGATCGTGTTAAAAGAAAATGGAAAGAAAGAATGAATAGCCTGCAAAAACACATTTTATTTTTTCATTTCCTTGAAAATTACTATGTTTCCAAGAATGTTTCAAAAAAAAAATTGAATATGGTAAAGAAGTCAAATTTTGTTAAAGAAGACAAAACCATTGTTTGGTCTACCCACCCACCCCTTGAGACAGTTCTCATAGACTGCAAAGGGACTGAGGTTAAGGCCTCTCCCTTCAAAATTTCTGATGCTGATACTCCTGTTTTAAAGATTATTGAACAAAACAATTTTACTAATAATTCCTTGCATATTATTGGCCAACAACTTGACCGTATTGAAGAAAAAATTGTTGTGAAACCAACTTCTTCCAAACCTGAGAAACCTTTGATTGATTTACCCAGTCAAAGAAAAAAATTGAGTCTAAAAACTTCTCAGGCTAAGACTATTGAAAAGGTTGAACAAATGCTTTCTGATTTGAAAATAAAAACTGAGCAGAATACTTCTACTAGCACTACTCGTGCTATTTCAAGAAAAGAAAAAGAAATTGTTTTTGATGAAAGCATAGATTCTGAGTCTTCATCCTTTGCTTATGATAAAACTGCTTTAGAATTGCCTAAAGTTAAAAAATTTGCTGGAAAACCTAATCCCATGTCTTTTACAAAAAACTGGTATTAAAACCTACTCCCCCTGATATTCAAAACCCAGTTTTTTGTTTCTGCTGATAAGCTTTATGAATGGAATATTAATGGTTTATCTGAATAGGAAATTATTAATAAGATGGGTCATATGTCTATGGTTGCCACTGCCTATATGAATAACCATGATCTAGACCACGCTGAGATTGTTTATTTGCTTACTACTGGTTTTTCTGGAACTTTTCGTGGATGGTGGGAAAAATATCTTAGAAGAATCTAGAGAATCCATTAAAAAAGTTGTTAAAAAAGATGACGAAGGTTTACCCATCTTTGATGAAAGTATTATTCGAGGTATTCCCGATGGAGTCAATACCTTAATCTATACTATTATCAAACACTTTGTTGGTACTCCTTCCAGTATTTCGTCTCGAATTAGTGATTATTTAAACAATTAAAAATGTCCTACTATGTCTGACTATAGATGGTACCAAGATGTTTTTATTTCCAGGGTCATGATTCGGAAAGACTCCTTAAAGCCTTATTGGAAAGAGAAGTTTATTGCTGGACTGCCTCCTCTCTTTGCTCATAAGGTAAAACAAAAATTAATTGGTAAAAATGATGCTATTGGTTATGATAATCTGACTTATGGTGATATTTTCAGCACTATTAAAAAACTTGGCATTAACATGTGTGTTGACACCCTATTTTGCAACCCGCATTTAACCTTACATGGAGGGTAAAATGGTAATTTCACCTTGGAAATATGCATCTTGATTCTGGTCATTAGATCCCTAATCTCATTTCACCAAAATGATCTTGATGTTGTAACGATTAAATCGACTGGTCATAAGCCCGAATCGGACCACTAAATTGAAAGTTATCATCAAATCAAGTTTTAATGGTTGAGATGCACTATCATAAATTAAGTCTGACTATATGTGATTATAAACAATTGATTTCAATTGGTTATAAGTAAAATCAATTTGAGATCAATGATGTGTCATAATTTGATTGGTTAGGACTACATTATATGGTAGGGTTGCACACACCTAATTAACTAGATAGTTAAACATTAATTATTCAATGAGTAATTTGTGCAATTATCTTTTAATTAGAGTAAATTTGGAACCATTTAAGTCTGAAATGAGAGTGATTGGAGCCATTTAATGTTAATTGGAAGCTAATTTGGGACCTATTAATGTTAATTGTGTTGAAACCATTTTCTAACAAATGATCTCTGCTCACTATTTCATTAATATCTCTCAGAATATTTTGAATATGTGAATGAGGTTAATTTTCCCAGAAACTAGACATCCGGGGCTTCAATTTGAGCACAAGAATGAGACAATTCTGATCAAAATTGAGTCAGATATGATTTTTCGAAATTGGCTCTACAGGCTGTTATAACAACTACGGGAAAACCGAACTTTGCTTGCTCCTCACTCTCATCAATCTCCACATTTAATGCACCAAATTTCCCCAAAGGCTAAAATGAGGTCTAGGTTCATGATTCTTTGTCAACCCTCATTAAATGGCATTCTATTCATATTTCCTCCACCACTACTATATAAACCCCTCCTCTCCTTCATTTCAAGACACACAAAACCCCCCTCTCTTCTCTTCTCTTGAGTTCTAGTGAAATTGAGTAGTCTTGTTATATCTTGGTCTTCCTAAGACTCAAGGTATTGAGTGAGACTCACTCTCCCTCTCCTAGCTCTTCTTTTCCTCCACCCTTAGGACCTCCATCAAGAATCCCCACCTTCACCATATGGATATTGTATGAAGGTATAATCCCCTTCCCTAACTGTTTGTTTATGTTGCCATGATATGAATTTAAGATTAAAGAATGATAGTAATTATTTAAATTTCCTTGAATATGTTTGAATGCTCTTAATTGTTCTTATATGTTTTTCATATGTTCTTGGTTGTTCATCACATGTTCATGCATAACACTAGTTTTAATCTTAAATCCACATCAAAATTATGAAAAACATGTTTGTTTAATAATTCTTTCAAATCCTTGAATCTAGGATATCACCATCCACACACATTCACTAGAATTTATTTTTCAATCCAAATGAAATGCTTAATAAATTGAATTAGGGTTTATCACATGCACACACTTTAAATTCAACATGCAAATTGATTGATAACATATTGGATGATGTGATATGAATATTGGCCACCGTAGACTAGAAGACCGGTTTCACCGGGCAAGGTGGGTGCCTAACACCTTCCCACCTTGTAACATAGCCTCCGAGCTTAGATCAAGGGTTAGTAGATCAAATGCTTATCCATGTAATTTTCGATTTTTAGATTGTAACTAGGAAACAAAGCCATGTACTTTATCTTAGATTGTATCTAGGACCAAAGCCATGTAATTTTCCTATGATTAATGTAAATTCAATTTCAAATTAATAAAATGAGGAATTTTTCAATTATGGTTTTCTTATTTATCCCAATAATTAAATAAGTGGCGACTCCATTGTAAAACCCTTAATCTAAAGGGGAAAATATAACTAGTCGAACCTCTATTTTGAGAGGCAATAACACGACTCCACCCATTCACGTGAGTTTGACCCAACACCACATAATAAAACAGGCCGAGGGCGCGGTCTCTCACAATGTGTAATGATCAAAAAATGCTAAAACAACAGTTAAAAAATAGTAGAAAAGCTAAATATGAAATGGGTAATTTCTGTGAACAATATGGTTTACCTCCTATTGCCCCTTCCAGGAAAAGAGGAAAAAAGAATCATGATAAAATCCACAAAAATTATAACCACAAAAAACACAAAAAATACAAAACAAGTTTTATTAAACCTAATGATTTTTATGCAAAAAATAAACATGCTTCAAAAAAATATAATAAGCGGAAATCTGGTAAAGGAAAATGTTTTAATTGTGATAAACCTGGTCACTTTAGAAAGACTGTCACCAAAAGCCTGGTAATCTAAAAAATAAGCTTAACATGTTAAACATTAATGATGAAGATCAAGAAGATTTGTTTGGAATCCTTGAATCGACTACTTTGTCTGATTCTTATGAAGAAGACTTTTCTTTATCATCTGATTCTAATTACCAATCAACTGAAACCTCTGACTCACCTAATATTAAAATTGGTTGTCGAGATTCCTGCTACAATACTATTAATATTCTCTCCAAACCCAATAAAACTATTAATGTTCTAACCAAAAGTGAAGAACAAGAGAACTTGTTAATAAATCTGATAAGTCAAATTGATAACCTGGAGCTAAAAGAAGAATATCTTAAAATACTCAAGAAAACCCTAATAAAAGACCAAAATAAAAAATAAGTCTTGATGAAACTTTGGAAAGATTTAATAAAAAGAAATCCAAAGAATTAACTGTTAATGAGCTCTAACATGAAATTGCTATCATCAAAGAAGAAATCATTGAGCTAAAAAATGAATTCAAAAATATTAAAAATGATAACTTTAATCTAAAACAAGAATTGTTACTTTTAAAAATTGATAAACAACTTGATGATCAACAAATTGATAGTGAACCGGATGAGCAAGGAAAGGATGATGCTTCCACACAACAGGCTCCTCTTTCTGGTAATGCTTCTACTGATAACAAGCTTAACCTTATTAACAAACTGCTTCCCCCAAAATGGTTTTCAAAAGTTAAAATTGTTGTTTGCCACGAATATGAATTCAATGTTATTGCTATGATTGATTCCGGTGCTGATATGAATTGCATTCAGGAAGGAATGATTCCCTCCAAGTATTATGAAAAATCCACTGAAAAACTATTTTTTGCTAATGGAACTCAAATGAAAATTAAATATGAATTAAACAATGCTCATGTTTGCCATGAAAATGTTTGTTTTAAGATTCCTTCTATGCTTGTTAAAAACATGATTGATAAAGTGATTCTTGGTCTTCCCTTTATAAATGTTTTATACCCCTTCCTTACTGAACATAATGGGATAACTACTGACCCTTTTGGGCAAAATGTTAAATTTAAATTTGCCCCAAAATTTGAAATAGATACTGATAATGCTTTAAATCCGATTCATGCCAAAACCAAGCATCTAAACTTTCTTAAGCAAGAAGTTAGATATAAAAAGATTATTGAACAACTTTCTAATAAACTGTTACAGTCCAAGATTAATAATTTTCAAAAAATCTTGGTCAATGATGTTTGTCCTGATATTTCCAATGCTTTTTGGCATAGGAAAAGACACATTGTTAATCTGCCTTATGTTAAAGAATTTAATGAGAAAAACATTCCTACTAAAGCGCCTTATTCAAATGAATGGTGAAACTGTTGAATTCTGTAGAAAAGAAATTCATGATTTGCTTGAGAAAAAGCTGATTAGGAATAGCAAGTCCCATTGGTCTTGTGCTGCTTTCTATGTTAAAAAAAATGCTGAAATTAAGAGAGGAACTCCTCGCTTAGTTATTAATTACAAGCCTCTGAATAAGGTCTTAGAATGGATTAGGTATCCTATCCCTAATAAGGATGACCTAGTTCATAGGTTAAGTGATGCGATTGTATTCTCCAAATTTGATATGAAGTCTGGATTTTGGCAAGTCCAGATTAGTGAGAATGATAAGTATAAAACTGCCTTTACCACTCCTTTTGGACATTATGAGTGGAATGTTATGCCTTTTGGTCTCAAGAATGCCCCTAGTGAGTTCCAAAATATTATGAATGATATCTTCAATTCATTCAGTCATTTCACCATTGTTTACATTGATGATGTCCTTGTTTATTCTAACTCCATTGATGATCACTGGAAACATTTGTATTCATTTCTTGAAACCATCAAACGGAATGGTCTTGTTGTCTCTGCTAAGAAAATCAAACTATTTCAAATAAAAGTACATTTTCTTGGTTATGATATTTCCGAAGGACAAATTCGTCCCATTGACAGAGCCATTCAATTTGTTGATAAATTCCCTGATGTCATTTGTGCATACCCAAAATATATGGCTGTTGGACCTAACCTTTACTTGGGCTCACAATCTATTTGTTTTGTGGGCTTTTGGGTTTCCTACTATAGGTGGTTCTACGCTCGGCTGACCCAAATGCGCTCTTATCTCCCCAAGTCTTTCCTTCTTCCTTACAGAATCACTCCTTTGCTATCTCTGAGTGTTTTCTCTCTTCTCTTAGTATTCTTTGCAGAAATGCCAACCCCCCTTTCCTCGTTCTCATCTCTTATTTATAGCTCAAGATTAGTGGAAGGGTTATGATTACTCTAGGTTATTAGTGGGCGTGGGGGTCCAATTCCATTGTTTCAAAGTGGGGGGTTGGGTGGGAGTGGGAAAACTGGCATTGGGACTGCTTCCCACCTCAGAAGATATGCTTGGCAGCGATACTCCCCAAGGCAATGCCGGGCAGCCGAGAGGCGTATCCCCGAGCAGTTGCCCTCTTGTTTGGGATATAGTTAACCAGGAAAGGCCCAGGTGATGAAGCATGATAAGGACGGACTCAGATTATTTATCCAATGGGTTCTAGGCTGGCATGAGGCCTGGGCTTATGGCCCTGGTGGGCCTAGGGCCTAGCCTCAGACAAAGGGGTGGGGGTGATGGACCGTACCGTTGGGTCGAAGTTCAGGGCCCAAGTACACCTGGGGACCCCCATGCCATACATCATTATTGACAAAACTCAGCTCTAAAGATTTCTCGGGTCACTGAATTATATTGCTGATTTCTACAAGGATTTGAGGAAGCAATGCAAACCTCTTTTTGATCGGTTATAAAGTAATCCTCCACCTTGGTCAGATGTTCATACTTCCCTTGTTAAACAAATCAAGTCTCATGTTAAAACTTTGCCTTGTTTGGGTATTCCTACTATTAATGCTTTCAAAATTGTTGAAACTAATGCCTCTGACATTGGTTATAGAGGTATTCTGAAACAACGTGTTTCACCAGACTCAACTGAACAAATTGTTTGATTCTATTCTGGAGTCCGGAATAATGCACAAATAAATTACAGTACTATCAAAAAGGAGATTTTATCTGTAGTACTATGTATTTCAAAATTTCAAAGTGATTTATTAAACCAAAAGTTTCTATTGAGAATTGATTGCAAAAGTGCTAAATATGTTATAGAAAAAGATGTTGAAAACATTACTTCAAAACATATTTTTGCTAGATGGCAAGCTATTTTAAGTGTTTTTTATTTCAATATTGAATGTATTAAAGGATCACAAAATGCTATCCCTGATTTCCTTCCTCGTGAATTTCTGCAATGCCACAATGGCAAGTAGGAGATCGAAAGACAAACAACCTACTACAGAAACTGCTAAACAACTTGTTAAAACAGAACATGCCTCCCCCATAGATATTGTTAACCGCTTTACCACTTTAGGGACCATTCCTAAACCAAACTACTCCTCTGTTTTAGCATCTTCTTATGACCCATATGCTTTAACCCTTGTTAACCAACCTATTAAGGCTGCTTTTTCCAGAAATCTCAATGCTTCTCAGTATGTTTCAAACCAATACTACCAAGACCTATTTTCTATTGAGCTCAATAGAGCTTCTATTACTGGTCCCCTGAACCTTGCTAAAAGCTACTTTCCTCAGGATTTCCATTGGATTCCTGAGCATGTGGAGAAAAATTTAAATTATTACTTTGATATCCTGCATTTTGAGAAATCAATCCTTATTAAATCCATACCTGATAAAGCCAATCCTTCAATAATTATTTACCACAGTGTTTTACTACTTGATATTATTT
>JARYZH020002705.1:0-14149 GCA_030021035.2 Notholithocarpus densiflorus
CCCCATATATCCTAAGGAACTACTATATCAACAATGTCACAATTAAATTGCACTATTTCCTCCACTATGCTATCTTAGAGTGCAACATGACATCATCTGCATCTGCCTTGGTTGAGTTACCACTATTCTCAACCAAACCTGAAGCTGCCACGTCAATCAATCTTTTGTGTTTTATCAACAAGCTACCATTGCTCATCTTCTTCAGGCTTCATTGCACGTTCCTGAATTCTGCCAGAACTGCTACTACTGTCTGTCTCTTATTGCCTTTTGAAGTAGCATGCCCCAAAACTATGTATTTTGTGCATAAATATGATTTTGATTCATAGTTCACCCTAAGAGTGACCCACTCATCATTCTCACACGTCGAGTCAAAGGAATGATTTATTTCCCTCCTCTGATCTCAAAACGCCTTCCTTAAGAAGTTGTTGAGCATCCCTTTCCCTTGCCCTCCCCAAATGACAAGAATACAACACTTAGAAGTATGCCAACCGTACACACCGTTTGCCATGTATGCATTTTTAGTTAATGAGTTAACGACAGAGACCAAATTTAGTGCAAGTTGAAAATATTAGAGACCAAATTGATTGCTACCAAAATGTAAGGACCAAATTAACTGTGACTCCAAAATGTAAGGACCAAAATGGTGTTTTTGCAAAAACAAAATTAATGTGTAACTCAATATTACGAATACTGAGTTACTCCGAAATTTTTTGTTGGGTCTATAATTCGAATTTAATAGTATTGAGTTATGTTGGAATTTTTTAAAAAGTGAACTCGATTTTAAGAAAATGGAGCTTCATTGAAGCTATATCCAAATCTGATATTTCAAAATCAGTGTTTCTATATCCTTCACTTCAGTTCATAGCTCCTCGGCTATACATCCCTGGATTTGGTGTTTCCTATCTAGCGATCATCTCTCTATCATCTCAGGTACAGAACCCATATCACAATTTGATGCACAAAGAAAAATTTCTGACGTAGGTGAGGAATAGTTTTAGATATTGCAAAGGTTTATCAGCCAAAATGTACTTTCATATTAGGAAAGTATTTTCATTTGATATGATGTATTGTTTGTGCTTCGGTATTTGGTTGAATGAGTGTTATGTGAGTACATTGGAGGAATATTGGTTGTTTGGTGTTGCAAATTTGAAGTACAAAAAATGAAAATTTTACAATCTGCAAGAAGCAATGAACTAAATCTTATTTGGCTGAGATTTTTGTAAATTGTTATTAAGAGTTTAGGAGGGATCTTAGCGAAATGAAGGAACTTATTTTGCTAGTGATTCTTGTTATTTTTCCCTTTAAGGGACACCATATTTTTTTTGGAAAAGGAAATGGGAAAATGAAAACGTTTTCCCCCCTAATCAAAACAAAAACTAGTTGACTTTGACAATATTATGATGAATTGGTATAATATAATGATAATTATGATGAATTGGTGTAATATTATGATAAATTTGAGGGACGCCAATTTATTTAGGTACTATTGATTTAATTTATTATTGTTGATAATATTAGAAGGCTTTTATTAACAAATGGCCTCCTAAAGGCAAGAAAAGTGGTCATAGTGAACTCAATTTCACTAGGAAAAAGTATGCAATTCTTGGTTTTTTTTAAAATATGTGTCCATAGGTTGTGAGACTCGCGTATCAGACTTAAATGCATTGCATGAGACAGATCAAGAGATACGTTAACATTTTCCTAACATCAAATGTTGAAAATAAGAAAGAAACAAAAATTTTAAAAATTAAAATTTGCATTATGTAACTGAAAGTGTATGTAGTAAGCACAAATTCTTATTTTGCAAAAGTTGAACGTACATAATTACCATTGTTAGACATTAAGAACAATGTCTAGACATTAACAACAATGTCTAATATTTGTAGGTAGAAATTAACAACAACGTCTAATCATGTATTAATTGGTGCATTACTTATTTAATCGTTGGTTGAACTGCAAGGTTAAATAAAAAATTAAATAGATATAAAAATAAATTTGAAAAATCATAAATAAATATGAAAAATGAAAAAATAGGTATGACTAAATTACTAATCAAAACTAAGTCTAAAAAAAACCATATAATATAATTCAAACAAGCCATATAACTCACATCACTAGAAAACATAAAATAAAAGGATTTCATAGAATTGTAGCTAAGTCTTTGCTAAATAAAATTTTATTACATTACACATCTTAAAATTATTGGAAGAAAAGAATATATCAAACTACAAAATCATATTCTATGCATATTTCATATCTCACTAGTTTCTCTAATCCCATGGATTACAATATGAGCTAAAATATAAAACTATATCTTTATTGATCAATCCAATATCAACCTCATTATAAAATATTTGTTTTCATTATGCTCCAATTTTTTTTATTCTTTAAAAGGCATTGCAATGGACCTAAAAAAGTAATCTTGTTCAAATTTACAAAAGTAGTTGGGTGAAAACAACCGGTCCAAGTTGCACAGGTTGCCGAAAGCCCGCTAGGTTTTAATGAGTTTTGATAGTTCAAGTGCATATACTAGTTCACTGGATTAGTAGATTATTAGTCAGACTAGTTAGGCCGGTCCAAGTTTCATAACTATAAAAATTCAATTGATTTTAAATATGACATTCATCCTCAAGTTTAATTTCACTGATAACAAATGTTTTTTTTTAATTATTAAAAGGAAGAAACCAATTTAATAGGACATGCAATAAAAAAATATTTAAAAAAAAACACTTTTTTTAAGATGTATAACAAATAATTGTATGTACAAATTAGTTGAATTAATTACATATATATGAATACTAAGGAGTAATATGTTTATGCTTTTAATTGTAATAATCTTAACAAACTATATTTTCTAAATCCTTTTTAATTACATGTAATATGTGTGTGTCTATATATATATATATATATAGATATATAAATGAGTTCAAGTTACACCTGGTGTAACTCTTATAAACTTACATCTTTTTTACATCGTAGATTTTTAAGAAATCTAACGGTTAAAAAAACATTATTAAATGTTATTGTTTTTCACCTTACTATCTAATTAATACTAACATTCTCTCTCTCTCTTTCTCTCTCTCCTTATTTATTGCTTTCCACTATTATCATTATCTAATGGACAATCCTTAATTTATCTAATAAAAAAACTATGATTTAAAATATTTAAATAATATTACTTCAGTTGTCATCTTACTGTAGTGTGCATATATATACACACCTATTGACATCACTAATTAATCCCGTAATGTTGATAATTTAGCTCTATCTTCTTATACGCACATAAGGTTCTCTTTCTATCTTATACGCACATATATTATCCAATTAGTGACATTAACATTGATCTTTGGCACCTGATGTAGATTTCTAAAACTTGTCTCTACAAATGTACTTTAATTAGTTGGATAACATATTTAAGCATTTTCAAGCATAAGAATGGAAGAAATATGAGCAAATTGGAAACTAGAAAGACAGACAAAATAGTCACTCATAGTCTTGACACTCACATATATATATATATATATATATATATATATAGTTCTTTTTATTTTTTTTCTTCAAGCTATGTGACAATCCAAATATTAAAATTAGATAAAACTGATTTTGTAATTCACCTTTCCTATGAGTGTAATTCTTGCACAACTGGGGTTCTCAGGGTCTATCTTTCCACAAGTTCCATGAGGATACTCGCTGACAGTGAATGAAGACCTCTCATCTTTCATTGCATCTTTGGCAGGTGGATCAAAAGTTGTCAAGTAGAAATACGGGATGCCACTACCTTTGTGAGGTAGTCCATCACTGAAAGAAACCACATTCCTTCATTGTATTTGAACAATAATGTAAAATTAATATTCATCTCAAAGAGAACTGAGATCATTTTCATTCATTTGGAAGAACTAACATATTTCAGGCAATATTATATTATGCAAGTCCAAAGAAGCTAAGTTGATTTTTATAAGCATGTAGATTGGAGAAATTATAAGATTCACATGGTGAACAAGTGATGTGGTCCACCATTCTACTAAAAAACTTCCACCTGTTTAAAATTGTTAATTAGAAAAAAATTTTAAACAGAAATTAATTACTGACTCAGCAATTTTAAACAAGTGTAAGTTTTTTAGTGGAATGGTGAACAAGTGACGTGGTCTACCAAGGACTCTATAATTTCTCCGTAGATTGTTGAAAAAAGGAGAAAAAAATAAGTATCCTTAGCCTGGACAAAGTATATTGAATAATTATTTACAAACTATAAATAAGTTCCTTTATTTATTTATTTTAAGGAGAAAATTGAAAGTCATTTGACTCTTATTATGGGTAGTTTTGTGAAATCAATGATTATGGGATTATTTTTCAATTTTTTTTGTTAGATTGTGTTGAAGAAAATATTATATAGTGGAAAGTAATAAATAAGGAGAGAGAGAAAGAGAAAGATAATGCTAGTATTAATTAGGTAGTAATGTGGAAAACAATAGCATTTAATGATTTTTTTTAACCGTTAGATCTCTTAGAAATCTACGGTGTAAAAAAAGTGAAAAATTATTAGGTACTCCCGGAGTACCATAAATGCGTACTCCCCCCTCTCACATGAATGGTGGGTCCCACCATTAATTTAATCAGTGGGACCTACTATTCATGTGAGAGAAGAGAGTACGCATTTATGGTACTCTGGAAATACACAATAATTTCCCAAAAAATGTGCAAGTTTATAAGAATTACACCAGATATATAGTAGTCTAATTAAATTTGCGCTATGTAATTAAACTGAGTATTAATATGGTAAATGTGTTTATTTTCTTGTATTAATTATTTATAAATAGTATACTAATTATTTATGTAAAATTAATGTGAATAATTATTTTCATTAGATTTATATATAACATATTATTGATTTGGAATATAATATTCTTTTTGAAATTAAATTGGTTTGGTAACAATTTAAACAAAGTATAGAAAAAATAAAAGCAAATATAATTACATAAAATCAAGAATATAAAAAATAATTATACTCTTATATTAGTGAAAATAATTAAATATTTGTCAATTCAGTCAAGCAATATTCCTATATTTTTAATTTTATCTCTTTCTTATAACATGTAATGAAATATAATTAAAATTGATTTCTCAAATATTATAACCTTTTATTAGCCGAATGTGTCAAAATAGTCTAGCTCTGTGGTTAGGTGAGTAAAAGTGACGTGATTGATGATATTATAATAAACAAATTAACTTTTACGTTGACGGGAACGTGGCCTTAAAAAAAAAAATAATAATCATCTCCATTCTGAAATATTCTTCTCAGTTTGGCCCAAATCCAACTCTCCAATTACTTAATTAGGCTTTGTTTCATCGATTCTGAAACTCAACCTAGTTTGTTCATAACTACTTTTTTTTTTAAATGAAAGCCTATTTCTAAACCTTACAAGCTTTCCTCAACAAGATTCATATCTCACACTTCCGAAGGTGCACTTAAAATTTTCAGCACAATCTGTGATTTGGTTTGAGTCGTATCAAGACGAGTATGAGTTTGTATTATAAAAGCAAGCATTGTGTGAGATTAAGAAAAAGAAAAAGAAAATGGGAGAGAAATCAAAGGTCCAGAGGGTGCCACTGTGTCAAATATCTTCTCTATTTTTGTGTTGCTCAATGCTCAATATCTGATGTTGTTCATGTTGCAGTGATTGCCATTTGCTAGTGTTTTCGGAGTTGTTAGAGATTTACAGGGTTCTTACTTTTTAGCAAGGGATAATGTTTTTTTTTTTTAAACCAAAAAAAAATTATGGGCACATGGAAGTCCAGTGACATAAAAAATTATTGGGTAAATTCCACAAACCTACCCTGAGGTTTGGGCTAATATTAATAAAATCTACAAAATTTAAAAAGTGAACATTTTAGTCCTTATTGCCAAACGGTTTGTAACACCGTTACCTCTTTTTTTTTTCCTTCATTCTTCTTGTTCTTTCCTCTCTCCAGAATCACCTCTCTCTCTCTCTCTCTCTCTCTCTCTCTCTCTCTCTCTCTCTCTCTCTCATCTGAGTCCATAACCTCTAACCAAACCGAGCAACCCAGCCACCCGACCCAACCCACCACCACTTCAAATTAACCATCCTCCACTCAAATCCGGCGACGATCAGCCCTCCTTCGCTCAGCTCCAGCGACGATTTTTCTCAGCTTTGTTTAGATCCGATGATTTTGGCTCAGATCCAAAGTATTTTCAAAAACCCACTTAGATCCGGCGATGTTTAAGCTTAAGACCAGTAACGTTTCACTCTCCTCCGCTCAGATCCTGCGACATCCGGCGATGTTTCAATCTCCTCTGCTCAAATTCGGCACCGTGGTGGTGGGTTTGCAATTTCTCTTCTCTCTTCCTCTTTGTAGTGGCGCTGTGGCGGTGGGTTTTGTAGTGGGTCGGTTTTGGTTTGGATTGGTGATAGAGAATTTGCTTTTTTGTGGGTGTGTTGGATTTTTGTGGGTTTTGGTTTGTGTTTTTGGTTTTGGGTTTGTTTTGGGGTGGTCGGTATTGCTTATGGGTTTGTGGGTTTTGTTGTTGGTCGATGGTTCTGGGTTTGTGGGTTTTGTTGATGCTGTTGCTTTGTTGGTGGTTGATAGTTTTATGGGTTTTGCTGGTGGTCGGTGGTTGGTGGTCACTGGCTTTTTGTGGGTTTGCTGGGTCGGATCGCTGGCTTTGTGGGTTCTATTCTTCAATTTTTTCTTCTCTGAATTAGAGAAAGGGAAGAGAGAAGACTCAGGAGAGGGGTGAGAGAGAGGACAGAGGGTATGTAACAGTGTTACAAACCGTTTGGCAATAAGGACCAAAATGGTCACTTTTTAAATGTTGTGGAATTTATTGGTATTAGTCCAAACTCAAGGGAGGTTTGTGGAATTTATCCAAAATTATTTATTGTTATTATTTTTAGTCATGTCAACCATTTCCATATCCACCATTAAAAACATGAATTATTTCAACTCAATACCAAAAATTTATGGATTAAATTAGCATATTTAAAATGTTAGGAACCAATTTAACACATTGGACAAACATTAGGAACTAAAGTAGTAATTAACCCCTAAAATATATAGATCTATATTCATGAGAGGTGGGTGCATCACTTCCAAACTATTGATATATTTTTCATGAATGTGATTTTTCTTTTTAAAAAAATAGTAAAATGAAATTTGAGTTTCCAAAGATAGTTTCACTTGACATATTATATTCATGTTTAATTAAAATAAAAATATTAATTAAAACAAAAGCCAATGAGCCTGCAACTGGCAAATCCATCCAAGAGCTAAGCCCCACGACAGAGCAATATATATGCTTCTCAATTCCAAAAAGGAGGACCAACCAAACAAGTAAAAGTAATCCAAGTAAGCAATGGTTGAGAAATCAAGGTGGTCCATCCAAGGATCCAAAGAAAACCCATGAAATATCTTCTTGACTTTGGAATGGTGAAATTGTTGATACAGAGATTAACCTCCTGCTATTGTACATTTCCCTTGTAGATTCCTCTTAGTTCCTAGGATTTAGGAAGGTGTATTCATGCAAGTACCTTTGACAACCATATCAAGTTGTTTATTATTGGATTTCCTACAAAGTCGTTCAAATTATTTCTTATCAAAATATCAAACAAGTACCGGATCATATATTATCACTTTGTAGTTTGTATTTTAAATTTATGTTCTAATCCTTTTTCCCTTTCCTATCTGAATCTATATTGAAGAATGAAGATGGTTTTTAAAATGAAAGAAGATACTTGATTATGACTTATGAGTATCTATAAATTAGCAGTTGTAAAAAAAAAATAGCATGTAACACATGCATATGTATAGATACATTTAAAATTAAACATAATTCTTATCATAAAAATATAAATAATTAGTCAAAAAAAATTTAAAAGTAAAAGTAATTAGTCACATATTAAAATTCTTACCTAAATTTAATACTACTTATGATTATTTTTTTCTAATTTTTGATAAGATAAAACGTGTGGTGATATTTGTTATGCGGTAATTTTTATTGAGTATATGTTATTGGTTTTTTTTAAAAAAAATTTATAGTTCATTAATACTAGATTCTTAGTATTTTGCACTCATTCAGTCACTTAACACAATGATTAAAAAATTTAAGTAGATAATTATGATGTGGTCCCTACATAAATTTTGACACATGGCACAAAATTATATTCTAATTTTAAATTCTAATTGAATTTTCTCTAAGTTTTACCTATTAATATATACTAGCTTGTAACCCCATGCATATGCATAGATAACTTAAAGATATATAATACGATGCATAATATAATTCCTATATATATAATTTATATATTATTAATAGTCATTTTTATATTTTGTTAACTCTTTAAAAAAAATAATAAGGATACTATTAGGTATAAAATGTAAATTGTCCATTTTTAAAAAATTATTGTGAAGCACTTTTTTTTTTTTTTTTACGATTCATTTATTCTAGACTCTTTGGTTTTTGTAATTTTTTTTTTTAGTAAACAAAAATACTTATTAAAACACACACGAAAATAGTAATAATAGTGTTTTAAATCGGGTTTATAATACATTACATACCATAGTACAATTACAAAAGGGTCTAACCTTTGGTTTTTGTACTTAATAACTCACTTGGATGAATATTTATAATGTGGTCCCACATTTTATTCTAAAATTAAGAAATAAAACTCTTTAAGAATAAATAATTTAGGACACATGGCGCAAAATTAATACTCTAATTTGAAATTCTAATTTGAGTTTCTCTCAGCTTCACCTATTATTATTATTATTATTATTATTATATATATATATAAATATATATATATATATATATACATTTAGATTTACGGTGTGACTTAGCATGACTTTAGTTTACTTAGCTTATTGATGCTCTATAACTTAGAATTGCAATAAGAAATTAGCTCTTGATTGTAATAAGAATTTAGCCTGTCGATTTCCATCAATAACTGTTACTAGCATCATCTTCAATAATTACATCAATTTGAAAAAAAAAAAAAAAATCCTCTTAATTAAGGCGTCATTGAACTACATTCCCTTTGAGAATTGAATTCAAGTCCCCAAATCAACATCTTTAGCAAACAAATCGAAGCATCATTGATACACCAGCACTCAAATTGATTAGCCAAAATTAAAATCATCTCAAACAAACACAGTCAGTTACATAGATTCCAAATCTATCCTTCAAAAGTTCTCTTAATTGAGACATCACCAAACCACATTCATTTTAGAAGCGAAGTCAAATCCCCAAATCAACATCTAAAGCAAACAAATCGAAGTTTGACAAAAGTCATCTATACACCTACAATCATATCGATCAGGCAAAATTAAAATCATTTCAAACAAACACAATCAGTCACATGGATTCCAATCTATCCTTTATTTTTCTTATACAAATACAAATAGAGTGTGATTGATAGTAGAGGCCAATGCACAAAATCGCATTGCAGTGTCTTGGGTATATGGCACGGGTAGCCGAAAGATATGCAGCTAGCTATGGAGTGAATTATAATCGAGGAAGATGAGAAAACAAAAGCCAGCAAATCAAATAGCATAAATATTTTGAAGTTTCCGTTTTCTCTTAAAAATGGTATGCCTTTGTCATTGTACCCACCAGGCGGGTTGATGAAGTAGAGTGTATATATATCTGTTTTTAATTCATTATGTTTCGAAACTTAAAAGATAACCCATTTTAAAAGTGAAAAAATAATAATAAAAAAGAAGAAGCAAATGTGTACATTTAAAACATGAAAGTAGATGTTAAAAAATTGGTTGTAAAAATGTGGATGTAAGAACATCATTGTCATTTCTATATATTATATTATTATTGATGCGTAGTATGAGTTGGGATATTAATTAATCTTACATACTTACGCTAAATAAATTTATTTATTTATTTATAATTTGATGGTTACAACTGTGGTACTGGTATTTGAACTTAAAATGTTTTCACTAGAAGCACTAGGAGGTGCCAACCCGTTGAATTATACAAAGCTCTTAGCCAAGTTTAGTTTAATAAAGAGCTAAATTGAATACAATTATTACTTGAACCAAAATTAAAGCAGCCAAATTAAACTTTTAGGTCTGTTTAGTTGGAGTGATTATTGAAGTGATGGAAAATTTGGGAGAGAAAAATGGGAAGAAAATGGGAGTAGAGGGTGTTTGGTTAAATAGGGAAGAAAATGGTGGGGCCTAGGTGTTTTTTTCCGGGCCCACCAAAAATCAATCTCTCCAAATTGGGGAGAAAATATGAGTGATTTTGCTTGAGCCTTCTCATTTACTTTTTTTTTACCCTCAATTGTAATGTTATCTCTCTTTATTTTATTTTTTTTCCCTTTTTTTCATTTTTTTTTTTGTTTTGTTTTATTTGTTTCATGCCACCAGTCCTAGCTATGTTATGTTATGTTTTTTTTTTTTCATTGACTTTGTTTCCTGCTTTTTTCTTTCTTTTTTTTTTTTCTTTTTTTCTTGCTTGTTCAATGTCAAATTTGCGCTTTTCTTTTTTTCTTTTTTTTACAAAGTTTGGTTCCAAACTTAGTTGTATAGCTAAGGGTGGCAAAATTTGACAAGACCCGCAAACCTGACACGACTAACCCATTTATAAACAGATCATGGGTTGAGGCTAAATAGATTCAGGTCATATTCAGGTCAACACAGCTAACCCGTTTAATAAATGGATCGTGTTTGTGTTCAACATGCAAACTCGTTTAACTCATTTGACCCATTTAGCTTATAAATGTATTAGCTTTTATTATTATTGTTATTTTGTTATTATTGCTTAATTTTTTTGTTGTAACCCAAACTTTTGTCGAATGTGTTAAAATGGTCTCTGCAATTTCTAACGTTTTAAATATGTTATTTTTAATATATAAAAAATTATTCTTTTATGCCAAATGGACTTTTACTTGGAAGCCCATGTGGCCTTAAAAAAAAAAACCCCAGTCTGAAATATTTTTCTCAGTTTAGCCCAAATCCAACTCTCCTATTTCTTAATTAGGCTTTCTTTCATGGATTCTGAAAACTCAACCAGCCTGTCCATAACTACTTTTTTTTTCTTTAAATGAAAATCTATTTGTAAACCTTACAGGCCTCTCTCCTCAAAACTCAAATTTCCCTTTTTTTCAATGTAGCACTTCTGCAGTGCATTTAAAATATTTCAATAATCCAATACTAGTATATAACTCATGCAAACGCAATGATACATTTAAAATTAAACACAATTTTTATTATAAAAATATAAAATAATTAGTCAAATCATTAAAAAAAAAGTATGTAACACATGCATACATATAGATACATTTAAAATTAAACACAATTTTTATCATAAAAAAATAAATAGTTAGTCAATTTTTTTTTAAGCCACATATTAAAATTCTTATCTAAATTTAATACTACTTATGATAATTTTTTATCTAATTTTTAATAAGATAGAACATGTGGTAATCTTTATTTTATGGTGATTTTTATTGAGTATGTGTGATTGATTTTTTATTTATTTATAGTTAATTAATATTAAATTCTTAGTATTTTGCACTCATTAACTCACTTGGTACAAAGATTAAAAAACTTAAATGGACACATGGCACAAATTTAAATGAATAATTATGGTGTGAACCTCACATAAATTTAGATATATGATACAAAATTGGATTCTAATTTCAAATTGTAATTGAACTTTCTCTTAGTTTTTCCTATTAATATATATATATATATATATATATATATATAGATTTATTTGTGTTATAAAATTTATAAAAGTAAACATTGCGTGAGATCAACGAAAAAGAAAATGAGAGAGAAATGAAAGTCAAGAGGGTTGTGCCGTTAGTTTATTGTCCTGATAGTATTGACGGTGGTTGTTGGTGCTAGTTCTACTCGCTATAAAGAAGAAAACGTAGCACTCCAATGACGCAGCTCCGGTGCCACTGTCAAATCTCTTCTCTATTAGTTGTTCACTTCTCCGCCCTTTTCGTCTTCCTCACTTTTTAAGTGTTGCTCAATATTTGTTATTGGTCATGTTGCTGTGATTGCTAGTGTTTTCTGAGTTGTTTGGGATTTTTTTTTTTTTTTTTTTTTTTTTTTTTTTTTTTGGTTTCCAATAAGGGGTAACGGTGTCTATTGAACTGGGTTATTAAACCTTTTTTTTTTTTTTTTGAAATGATATGATGACAATATTTTCGCAACAAATTGTGAATGGTAGATTATTATCAATGGCTGAAAAGGTCATATTAGCAGTGGACCAAGATTGTAACAAATAACAGTCTATCACTTAATTAAGATTTGTTGTAAAACTATTGTAGATGCATTCTTCTACCTTTAAAAAAAAAATTTTAATTATGGTCAAGTGGTAGTCCACTTGGAAATCTAATGGAATAAAAAAAATCATATTCTATTATCACTATTAACCATGTCAGCTTTTTCCATCACTATTACCTAGTTATTGAAAGTTCATGTTTAAAAACCTGGTACAGCTTGTTACAAATTTTAATCCAAATTAAATTGCAATAAATAACGACATACAAAACTTTCAGTTTTGCAATATACACGTACTTGAGCGTCCAGCTCCTACTAACAACAAACTGCATTAGTCGTTTCTCTTTATGGTCTCCAAACGCAAGTCGAGTACGCTAAACACAAGTCCAATCTCTCAAATACTCCAAGGCCTCTTGAAGATTTCTAATGTCTTTGTGGTTTTCTAAACAATCCAAATCACTCAAGGCTACATACGCTCAATATTTTGGTGACGTTCTCCTCTCAAAGATGGTCAATGGGAGAGGGTAAAGATATGAAAGAATACAAGAACTTCTCTTTAAAAGATACACTAGCCTCCTACCTTCGTTTTGGATCAATTAGGGTTGTATTTTCGTGTATATAAGGGTTATAAATCAAAGGTTGGATGGCTGCACTCAAATTTCAAAACTAATATGAAACATCTTTTGGGCAAGAGTGGAGTGGAATAGTAGACAGTGGAGTGAACTGCTCTGTGGCTCTATTCTTGTCTGCTTGCTTGACAACTCGATTGACCAAACTTCGTCTTCAGTTGACTCAATTCTTTAGAATCAACAAGTTCAACTTTCAATTATCAAAAAAAAAAAAAAAAAAATTTCAACTTTCAGCTCATTTCTTCTTGAAAACTCAAACAACCATAACTCAATTGACTTGCATGAAAAACATTTTGCAATTGCCACAAAAATTTTAACACGCAATTTGCCAATACTTAAATGATCCTAACAATTATTATTAATAACCAAGAACTTTCTACCCTTTTTTTATTTAATTCGATAGTTGGAAAATAGAGATTTGAACTCTGGATGCTCTGATAGATACATCAGGTAATACCAAACAATTAATTGAGGTATCTAAAAAAAAATTGTATCTCAATTGACATTTTATGGTGTTCTCAATAGAAATATTCCAAAATAAAACACTACATCAAGTGAGATACATCATCATTGCTAAAGAAAAGTTGAAGTTAAAGATACAGGTAGCTTTTGGACTTGCCACCCAATCTTTGTTCAAAATTCTTCTAGCCACACAACTAAAGCCAGACATGATTTACGCATTTGATGTCAGCTTTTTTTTTTTTTTTTTTTCATGTCAGCATTCGAGCAACTTGATTTGCGCATGTGATGTCAGCATTCACATCGGCTGTATATATATATAATTGACATAAACATAATATACATTATAATGTACACTAAACTAATTGATTTGGTAGCCTAAGATAAGGTCGATAGTTACTTTAATTTATTCTTAAAAATATTTTTTTTGCACACCCTGACTTAAATCTTGTACACTCTTATTACAAGTATTTTTGACTCAAGAGTAAAGAGTACATGTTTGTGAATTGTAAGCGTAATTCTTTTTTATAAATTTTTATTATATGTGTGTGAATGTGTCTAATATTGATTGTGTACATTACTTTTTGTTATAATGTTATTTGTGTAAATTATGATGTATGTGGTTGTTTGTGTGCACAATATAAATATAATGTAACTTTATAATACAGAAGGTTTTTTTACATGTGTGTGTATTGTTATCATATATATTATAATAACTTTTTGTTATAAAGTTAGTAAAATTCAAGAAAAAAAAATTGTAAAGTTAGTGATTGTTCAAGCATTTGATTGGTTAA
>JARYZH020002706.1:0-14146 GCA_030021035.2 Notholithocarpus densiflorus
TTCTAATGTAATTTCCTTTTAACCAAAAAAAAAAAAAAAAAAAAAAAAAAAAAAAAAGAGTAATGACCCAAAGGTTGAAGCCCAAGGCCCGATGCCCACCCCAAATCAGGTAGAGAAATTTAAGCTAATAGAATAGCCCGTATGACCAAACTATACAATCCAAAAAAAAAGCCCATGTAGAAAATTAGTATAAAATATATATATTTATTCATTCCACCGCCATGTAGACGCGTATATATATTCACTCGGGAGTCCGAGGGTCCGTTTGTTACCGTTGTTTAAACAACAGTTTTCAGTATTTAAACAATATTACACGTATTTTCACACATTTTTCACTCACACGTATTTTCAAAAAATACAAATAACATTACTAGAATAATATTACCAAACGGTCCCCGAATCTCTCACTCGCTTGCATTCCAAATCCCAATTTCAAACCCTTAGAGCTTGTTTGGTTAGAGATTTCTAGTATTGTTGTTTAAAGGTATGTTTGTTTGGAGGTGAAATAGGGTGGATGAAAAACTTTGGAGAAAAAATGGGAAGGAAAATGAGTGTGTTTGGTTGGGTAGGAAAGAAGAAAAATAAATGGTAGAGCCCAGGTGTTGCCTCTTTTTTTATTTTCTTTTTTCTATTCTTTTATATTTTCTTTTGATTTTCTAAGCCTGGGCGTGCCTTTTTTTTTTTTTTTTTTTTTTTTTCTGGGCAGTAACATTGCCTCTATAGTTGTTTTTTTATTAACTAAACGTGATTTTTTTTTGGGACATGATTTTTATGTTTTTAATAAATTTGGGTGATTGCTCTTTTTTGTGGTTATTTGTCACTTTTTTGTTTTAATTGAGCATTATTCTTTAACAAGGGTATATGAGTAAATTTATTCAAACTCAGTTTTTTCATCCCTCCACTTTTCCACTCCCAACCAAACAAAAAGGAGAGAAAATAAAATATTTTCTATCCTTTCACTTTTCCATCCCTCCAACCAAGTAGACCCTAAGTGTTGTGAAAATACGTGTAAAATACGTTTTAGTATTTAAATACTGAAAACTGTTGTTTAAACAATGGTACCAAACACCCCCTTAACTAAGGTGGAGTCTCTTTTGTTTTGTCAATTGGAAGTCAAACCACCTATAGAGGTGGAGGTGGATGAGGATGTCCTGAAAAGTTGGGAGAAGTTACATGTTGTCAATGGTGGTATATTTGACATCACTTTATGCATAAAAAATGTTTACGAGGAGTTTATGATTTATCGAATTCAAATACCAAAACCTTAATCCTTCAGCAGCAACAGCGACAACTTGACCCCAAAGAAGCTCTTTCCGATTTCGAAAGTAGACAACAAAGTGTCGAGGCCTTATCTTGCTCGCTACTATTCAGTGTTAAACGACCATCTTTATTCTGTTGGTGGCAAAATGTTTTTCCCTCCTCGCACTGACCTTTTAACTTTTGAAGGTATTGAAAATTATACTCTCGACGACACCCCTCCTCCTTTTGAAACTGAGTACTATATGTCCACCACAGAAAGTCGAATACGTGTTCCACCTCCACCCAGACACTCTTATGATGTCAATTGCTCTATCCCCACTACGGAAGTCTGGACCCTCAACCTCAAATGTCCTGACCAGGGTTGGAAATCTGCTCCACCCATGAAATATCGAAGACTAAACCCTCAGACCATTGTTATTGATGGTAAGCTCTATGTACTTGGTGGTATAATGTTATTGCCACCCTAAGGTATTTACTTTGGTTGGATGGAGGTTTATGACCCCGAATCGGAAACTTGGGATACCTTACCAAATCCCCCCATTTATACTGAACTCGTAGATGACTTCATTTACGCTCGCCTAGTCTTGGAAGGCAAGAACTACATTTTGGTGAATAGGCCCTCCCTTGGAGGAGAATCAATGAAGAAGGACTAGTTGATTACCTATGATGTAACGAAGCGGTCTTGGAATCACCTGCTAGTTCACGAGTCTTTCTTTTTCCTGAGATGGATAGAATATTTTCCATCTAAAATACGGCAACAAGTTGGCACAACCCTCTATTGGACTAACCAGTTGCCTGAGAGCAATGATGAGATTGACATTTATGGTTTTGATATATCTTTGGGTGTGTGGACTCGGAGAGCGCTCAAAATTCAACCCATTTTAACTGCTGAGAGAGAACATTTCATGCAGACTGGTCCGGTTTTGCTCCACTTACATGATCTGAAATTCTGCCTTCTGTTGGTCACCTGCCACGAATATGATCATTATCTACACTGTATCATCCTTAACCTCAATTGTGGTGCTCGTCTATCCATTCTTTCCATTTAGAAGTACTTGTTGAAGCGTACCAGTTTAGATTTATTGGACTGCATGCTTATGTAGGTTTTCTGCTCTCTCTCTCTCTCTCTCTCTCTCTCTCTCTCTCTCTATATATATATATATATATATAAATGTCTTTCATCTCTTATGCTATATATAGTCACTTTACGTTTCTTGCTTGATGATTGATTGATTTAGTGTTGTTTGTGAGTGAAGATAGTTCTAAGATAAATTGGTGAATTGTGATCATGTGACAATGTGTTCATATGAGGGGATAATACATATGGAATTCTATGAGGATGTTTGTTTGGGACCTTTATTAATGATTTTCATGGAAACTTAGAAAAGAATTTCAATTTGTGCTTCATGGAAAAAAATAGGATTTACTTTCAAGATGCCTTCTTGGTGGTGAAATGGTAGACACACAAGATTCAAACTCATGAATAGTTGTATATTGAAAATCACCCTTGCATTTAAGAAGAAACTAGTTCATCAAAAAGAGGAAGAAGAAATTAGTTTAGGTACTTATCAGTTATCAATAATAAGGGTGCTCGAGTAAATAACTAATAAGTAATAACTATGTGCAAATTCAACAACCAACTTCATCAGCAATTTATCTGCAGAAAATTTACTACTCACACCGACTCATTGCTGCAATTTCTTTAAAATTTTATTACTGTACTCTATCATCCTCGTTAATAGTATTCTCATTTATCAATTATCATAACGTGGTCCAAGTTTATTTCATTAATTTTGAATCAGTTTATGTAGGATAAACTATTACATTTTGGGAAAAGAATCTAATCAAGTAATTTTCTTTTCCTTCTAAAAAAAAAGTAATTTTCTTTTCACAATTGAGTTACATATAGAAAATGACAAAAATATATAACTTATAAAAAAAGCTTGAAAGGACAGCACGTTTTGTGTATTTGAGAAAAAATATCTTAGAAGATATGAATGAGGTTTAGAACAAGAGTGATTTGTGGAGATTTGCTGGATTCTGAAGAAGGGAAAAAAAGAAGACAAAAGAGTTGGTAGAAACAGAGGAGAGAGAGCATTTAATTAAGGAACAGGCTAGCAACATTAATGGTTGCTGTGCTTAGAGAGTAAACAAGAACAAGAAGTGCAAAGAGAATCTCATCAATTTATAAAAAGAAGTGCAAGAAATCAGAGGTGGTTTTGCTAAAGACGTGAAAGTGAGGCCATGAGCGGTACATATGAATACAAACATCCCTTTAGGTCAGAGGGTTTTCTAAGCCAAAATCTTTGATGATTCTCTTAGGCGTGCTCTTACCCCCCAACAGATATTGATAGAGACGACATCTATGACTAATAGGGTACACTCAATTCACATTAGTGTGTTAGACCGTCTGCAACATGCGGTTAGAGTTGGAGTAATCACAGAACAGGGATTTAAGCACATTTAATTATAATATCAGAAGTTGGTGGTAAACCAACGAACATAATAGGCTTCAGGGAGTGGTAGTGCTGATATATTTTTCTTTCTTTATTATTTTTTCTTGTCATGTATACTAGGCCAATTGAGTAGCATTGATATGCAGCAAGACCCTTTATTATTTTTGTACTTTTTGTCCATTTATTAATACAAATTCTACATTCTCAGTTAAAAAAAAAAAAAAAAAACTCTAATAAAGCAAAGCTTTAATTGTTATTGTATAGTTACCACTCACCATCACTAGTATGGTAATTAACTAGGCCTAGAATAAAGCTTCTTTATCTTCTCCTAAAAAAATATAATAATAATCTAATTTTTGAGCATTTCATTTTATTCTCATTTTTTCTTAATGGGATATTGTTATCTTTTTGGTTTCACGTGAGTTTGAACCGAGTCGTAAATGCCCTTAATTAAAGTTAATAAATTTAAGAAGAGTATTAAGTCTTAACTATATATCCAGCAAGGATAAAAATGTGGCACGGATGACAATAAAATGTGGCTGAACATGTGTCCTACTCCTACAAATGGGGGGTTGGATGATCTAGGTTGAAACCAGTTGCAAGGGTTCTAGTGAGAGGTTGTTGATTTTTGTTGCTGAGAAGGACCTTTCGATGGTTGTGGGTGGGAATTACTACGAGGAATTGAAGAAAAGTGGAAGGGGTGGTTGTGTGGAGATAGTTGAGAATTTAGGTGAGGAGCATTGCTTCCGTTTGTTTAATCTCAAATATAAGAAGGCTGTGGACTTTGATTAACAAGTTTGTTGCTTTTATTAGACATAAACAACTCACTTTTCTACTCTTGGAGGTAGTATGGATAAAGTTTCTCTACAACCTAAGTTGGAGGAACTCTCTCCAAACTATGATGTGTCAACAACAAAGAGTGACATTTTTCCTGACCCAACTAAAGCTCAAATTCAAGAAATAAACCCCCGTTAACCCAAATGTTAGACTACTTTTCCATATCTTTTTTTATTAAAAAAAAAATCTATTTTCCAACATCATCACCTAAACGCTCAGTCCATCTCTTTCGTTCAGCGCAAATCCCTTCTCCATCTCTCCTTTGTTCTAGATCCTTTCTCTCTTTCTTCCATTGTTCTCAGCCCTCAACCAATGCTCCCTTTGCTGGTCCCCCCATCTGTCCCTTGAACTTTGAATCATTCCCCTAGTCCGCTCTAAATTATGCAGTTATTGGGAGTATTGGTGTATCGTTCCTACTTTAACATATGTCTGTAATGGCTTTTTGGGATACTAATATATAGAACAAGTACCAATTATTATGGGTTATTGTTTGATTTTTCAAAGGATATAAACGAACTAATATTTAGAATAAGAACAATTAGTAACACACAGAAATCAAGGTAACAAGAGAATAAAAAAGTCTCACTATAAGCCTCTAACAAATTAAAGATTCTTTTATATTTTAGATCAAAAGAAGGTTGAGGAAGGAAACTAGAAGTTGTGAAGGAGGGTGGTAGATTCTTGGAGGAGGATTTGACAGTGGGG
Organism: Notholithocarpus densiflorus; assembly: GCA_030021035.2. Lineage (NCBI taxonomy): Eukaryota > Viridiplantae > Streptophyta > Magnoliopsida > Fagales > Fagaceae > Notholithocarpus > Notholithocarpus densiflorus. Next base: position 5,259 of record JARYZH020002706.1, read on the forward strand.
TTTGGGTTGCCAGCCAACCTTTGTACAAGATTTGGCAGGATTATGAATGGGGGGGGGACCGGCAGAGACAAGGGAGGGTTGGAAAGACCGGCAAAAAGACAAGGGAGGGGTTAAGTGGAGGCTGGAACGAGATTGCCATGAGGGGCGAGTTTGGAGCTTTGGCTACTGGACTAGAGAGAATTTAGGGGAGAGAGAGAGGGGATGGTTCAGGTTTGACTGATCTGTAGAAGAGGAGAAAAAAGTGCTCTAATAGCTGGAGTTAATGGCGTTATTTTTGAATTTGAGCATCAGTTAGGCCAGGACACGTGTCATTCTCTAGTGTTGACATGTTGTAGTTTGGAGAGAGTTCCTCCAATTTAGGTTGTAGAGATACTTTGTCCAGTATCTAATATATTTGCAACATCTCTCTCATGTTGTGTAAATCTTACATGTGGACGAAAATCACACAATATAAGAAACGTATTACATGTAGTAAATGATATAAGATATTTTTCCTTCTACTTTGCATGAAAATTAAAAATATCATGATCTATACATCTAAATAACAATTATAGCAGCTACAATAATAACAAAGGCTAGAAAAGATATAAATATAAAAGCTAGAATTATCTCAAATTAATTATACATTATATCCTAAAAACTATTCATGAATATATCCTTCACCAATATTGGTACTCATACGGAAGAATAACAAAAGGAAATGGTTTCGATATTAGGTAATCCATAAATGTTCGATAACAACAATTATGATTCGGAGGCAGAAATTGTGGTTGAAACCAAATGATGTGCTTGCCCCGAATATGAGAATCCACTACGGCCTCTGCTACACTAGGATACCTTTTGTGTAACAATGCATCCATTTCTTCATGAGTAGGTCTCTATAAAAAATTAAAAAAAAAAAAAAGTGTTAGCATTCACATCAAAGAAGGCAAATATTTTAGCTTTTAACATCTCAAATCCCTACTTTATCTATTTTAACATATCACTTTGCAATTCACCTAACATCAAAAAATTTATATTTTTACAAACTTCATTTAAATATTCTTTATTTATTCTTTATTTATTATTTATTTTTCTCTTCCTATCTGTATCTCTCTCTTCATCATACACCAAACGGTCCAAACCCAGCTACCTCTTCTCAATCCAGCAAACCCACACAACCACCACCACCACTGCCGGAATATTAAAAAAAAAAAATCAGCCACCCCACCCAAAAACCCAAACTACCATTAGCCACCACACCCAAAACACCAAACCCACCTATCTTCTCAACCCAACAAACCCACACAGCCACCACCGGAATATTAAAAAGAAAAAAAAAATCAGCCACTCCACCCAAAACCCAAACTACCATTAGCCATTACACCCAAAAACCAAACCAAAAATCATTTACCACCACCACAGCACTACCACTACATCCACTACCCCCACAGCTACCAAACCAGCCATCTCATGCCGCCACTGATATATATATAAATATATATATATATATATATTTATTGAGAGAGTTTGAGCTAGAGGAGAAGAAGAGAGAGAAAATAAAGAAAGAAGTGAGAAAGAAAGTGATAGATACGGAAATGAGTAGAGGAGAAAGAAGAGAGTACATTGAGGAAGAAAGAGAAATAAATATTTTTTTTAAGAAAAGAAGAGAGAGAATATAAGATTACAGTTACAGTAAATATTAAATACGGAAATTAATATTTTTTAAAAGATTGCAGTAAACTGTTATGTTTGACAACTTCCTGTTTTAAGTTTAGCATATTTGATGTATCATGCTTTTGTTATTTGTGTTGCAAAACTATAGCTTTTTAGCATTTTAATAGCTTTGCTACGAATGCTTTAACAAGAAATAAATAAATAAATAAAAACGAAAGAATGAAAGAATAGCAGTTAAAGAATAAGTATACCAGGATATTCTTAGTTCGGCAGTGATACTAAAAATTCCGCATATAGATGGGTAAGGTAGAGGATATGCCATGTTTGTACATTGAAGGGTTATGCCAATACACGCGGCGAAAAAGTGCCTTCTCAACAGATCCTTGGTTACCAAGAAATCTCCGAAACCATGCATGAAAATCGCGCATCACCGAAAATATGGAGTGCATCGCCAGCTACACTGTTTTCTTCCACATATTCTTTGTTGAGTTGAAAAAAAGCGCACCTTTGGTTTGCATCATAGAAAACCGGATGCATTAGCTGCAAATAGGCATACTGTTCCGAATGTTGTAGGAAAATCTCCGAGAAAAATAGTTTCACATAAAACGGGATTTCAACATCGAAATTAGGAATTGTGGAAATTATAACTTCGGCCACCATCTGCCTGAAATGAAGAAGATCTGTAAAAATGCCGTCAACCAAAGTGGTATCCCCGTCAGTTGTGTCACGCCCCAAAACCCCAAAGGGTCCAAAGTATGAGAAAAACGTCTCAAAGTACCTGTAGATTTTTTTTTCTTTTCGACAATCCAATCCACACAAATCATATCAAGTACCAACATCAAGAATTTTCATAATAATTCCATTGAATGTACTCTCAAAGTAAGTCAGAGCTCTAAGCATTAATTACAATGACCAATGGCCACAAAAGAATAGAGGTCTGAATAAATAATTACATATCAACAGCTGTTTTTCCCTTTACCTTTTTTAAACTAACAATTTTCTATCTTAAATGGGTACATGTTTTGCCGTTTATTCTAAAAAAAAAAAGGGTACACATTTCTTCTTTGGAATCAAACTAGCAGTGTTGGGTAGGAAATAAAAGTTTGAAAATTAGGTCCAATAGATCCAAGAACCCAAAATAAGGTTTGCTCTAAAATTCCTATATATATATATATATATATATATATATATATATATATATGGCCTCTTATTTGAAGATATGAGAGTTGAAACTTTCAATGTATAAATTAGTTTCCTGAGTTCCACCACAATCATTTGACATTCACCAATTATCATAATTTTACTCTTCTTATTACAGTATGAGGACATTATGTCTTCTAGATTTACTTTTCGGGGCCTATATTCATTAACAAATTTGAAAAAGTTTTTCGTCCATCTTCTATATCCTTACCACTTTATCGGTGTATCCTTGCACATAATGATGATGATTTGGACCTTTTTCACTAATCTCATATGAAATGGATTGTTCAAAGTGCCTACATGTAAGAACTTTTGGAGTCACAATGGGTTCGGTAGATGTCATAGACTTGATTTTAAGAAGTCCCTGTATTAAGAGCACTTATATATATTTATTTTATGTTAATGAATTTAACTATACATGAATTGCATTCATGTAGCATAAGTTTTTTGTTATCATTTTCAAGTCATAGTACCTTCAGGTAAACTGAATAGTTTTAATATTTATTTAATTATCCTGTACATTGCACGAGTTAGCGACTAGTATATTATAAAAGTTGGATCCTACCATTGGTGTATACACAAAACGATGACAAGTGACACATGTTTTTATTTATTTAGAATGAAGTTGACAAATAAAGCCACATGGCAAGTAGTAATTTGTCTATAATATAACACATTTGACATGTGTCAATACCTTCAATTATAGAATGAATTCATTCCTAAATGAATGGTATGTTATAAATATTATGTATTTAACACTCTTGAAGGTAATTGTATATATTATTTACAAATCATTTTTTTGTTGCTATTTACTGTTCACATTTTACTATTTGATAATAATAATTAATTACGCTTGAACTTTGAAGCCTTATAAACGTTGTATAAAATCTTTTAAAAAAAACATTTTATAATTATATAATTTTCAAAAAAGAAATCTTAATTTCTATATATATGTGTGTTATAATATATTATAAAAGTTAGATCCCACAATTGGTGTATACACAAAACGATGACAAATGACGCATGTTTCTATCTATTTAGAATGAAGTGGACAAATAAAGCCACATGGCAAGTAGTATTTTGTCCATAATATAACACATTTGACATTTGTCAATACATTCAATTATAGAATGAATTCATTTCCTAAACTAATGGTATGTTATAAATATTATGTATTTAACACTCTTAAAGGTAATTGTGTAAGTATACAATGTTTAATTTAATTATCTAACTTCCTCACCTCCCCTCTCAAAAAAAAAAAAAAACTTCCTCACCTCCTCCTTAAATTAATTATCTAAACATACAATGTTTCCTCATCTTTCCCAACATTTCAACTTCCTCACCCCCCTTACTGGTAATACAATTTTTTTTCTTCCTCTTCATACTTTCATATTTAAATACGTTCTCTCTTTGCCTCTCTTTTGAGTTCAAGCTTAGAAATTGTGATTGGGTAAATTTTCTACCCTTACATTTTTGTTTATGATCTCTACCGGTGTGTGTATATATCTTGATGCCTTTTCCCCCTTAGCCTTGTCCTTGACAACAAATAGAGTTTATACTAAACAAAAAAAACTCAATGATGTTGTCATCATTTTTGTTTGTTTTTTAATTGTTAAGGGAGATTGAAAGAGAGTAACAATGACTTTTAGAGTAGCTTGGAGTTCCAATCTTTAAGGAAGATAAATGTTTGAACTATTTTATACAAAATTATTATGTATATATGTCAATTTTTTTCAACGTAAAACCTATATTCTTGGTGTATTTGTCTCTGAAAGCCAAATAGAATCACTTGGCATTGTTCCAATGGCCAAATTGTCTCCCTCTCAAGACTCATATTTTATTGAATTTGACAGCTCTACTCATAAACTTCTATACTCTTTCTTACTATATTCTCACAATTCAATCTTATATTGTAATCACCCAATCAGAAGTATTTTTTTTTTTTTTTTTTTTAAAGAACTGATGGGACGTTACAAGTTGACTTGTTTGGAAAAGGGAAGTTTACGGAAAGATCTCTGTAAATTCTTATACGATTGATCAAATCCCCAGCACATTGACCATTGAGGTGAATCCCAGCAACAATGCTTGCAACTTTCATGAACAAAACTTTGATTTCAGGGCTGAATTCGACTATATTATGATTTGCGTCCCGTATCCACACTGTATATCTATTTATGGATTGTATAAAATCCTGAAAAGTCTACAGAGAGAAAACATTCTTGTAAGACAAAGTATGAAATAAAAAAAAAAAACATTCTTCTCGTATACCTATCCACACTCTTCAGAAAGTTCATCGGTCAAGTGTCCTGGATGAGCCGATGGTTTCGTATATATAATATTCAGGTCCGGGTATAAATCCACGCTGAGAAAATCACTCATTTTCTTCTTCTCCTCGATGCTTAGTGTTAGGGTTTCTATTTTTTTGTCAAAGTTTGTAATTGAAAGAGAGACAAACTTGGCAACGTTGTAGTATGGTTTGTTGCAGCGAAATTTTTGTTGCAATAATGAAGATAATGTTGTTTATAATGATTAACCATACTATTGTGGTAACATATCGCAACAAAAATTTTGTTGCAACAAATTATAGCAACAATATTTTTTTGTTGCAATAAAGTATTTTTAATAATAATAGAAATATTTTATTGCAACAAAACTCTATTGCAATGAAATTTTTGTTGCAATAGTCTATTGCCACAAACTTTATCGCAACAGTGGGCAATGAAAGTTTTTCGTTGCAATAAAGGTTTATTGCAACAATTTGAAGTTTATTGCAACAATTTGAAGTTTATTGCAACAAAATATGTCATTGCAATAAGGCTTTTTTTCTTGTAGTGATTTGTAATTTAGTACTTTATTAGTAATTTCACTAATTTGTGTCAAAAATACTTTGCCATGATCGATCTTGTGTAGGATCTCAATCCTGATAACCTTGGCCATGACCATTCTTTAGGAAAACCAGCAATAAGCCGTCACGGACATACTTTTCCCCTTTGGGATTCTCATAGTGATACACATGGCCAAGAATTGATTCACGATCTTTCATTTTCAACTTTTTTCCATCACTTACCGTACCCATATATATTAATATGATATCCAAATAAACCATAGAAATGGTCTTGATAATGTATACGCATATCACAGAGTGAATTGCAAAGTTAAAATTTTTCCCAATCCCCATAGATAATTGGATTAAATAGTTGGAACATAAAATAGCTACTGATTACCTGAGGATTAAGATAAATCTCAGAAAAAGCAAGAGTGAAATTTTTTGAAAGATGTTCTACTTTTGAAAACCCAAAACCATAGATTACATTAGGTATTTGAAGTGCATTATATAAAATTTTCTCCCGACATTGTCAGTGTCCCTAACTAAATCATAGGGATGATAGATGGTTAGGTCGCACCTTATTCTAAGACAGTTTAGAACATCCTCCGAACACTCACCCTAACAAAAATTTGTATAAAGAAATTTAGCTATCTCAAGAAAAAAAAAGCCTCCTAAAACCTACCCCAAAATGTATGATATACTCGTCCTTGTCTCTCTCCCAATCCCTCCAGACAGGAGTGTTTGGAACCTTCGCAATTAGTTCAAAAAAATTCTAGAAAAAAAAAAAAAACAAAACAAAACAAAAAAACAAAAAAAAAACAAAATATAAAAAACATAAGAGAATACAACAATATAACAAAGAAATAAGTGGAATATTTACCATAGAGCTAACTTTGTCTAGATTTTTTATGAGATCTGGTAGCTCGGGTAAGGTTTCTAAAGTTTCATCCCTTTGAAATGAAGATTTAGGGAGTGCCCCATCTATTGTAGGGAAGTAATTGATTTCACACAATTGACGAGGAGGAGAAAGAAGAGGACGATAAGGAGCACGAGGACGATAAGGAAGACCATATGCACGACCAGGAGGACGATAAGGACAATCAGGAGGACCAAGAGGTTTTGGTCGACGTCCAGCCATATTAGCTTAGGTTTCTACTTCTCTTTCTTAGCAAAGGTTTAGGGTTTGGATTTGCTCTTGGCAGTGGCGGCTTTAGGATTTTTTTCTAGAGGGGTCAGTAAGAAGATACATCTTAGGTAAAATATGAATCTTACAGTCTACATGGTTTCCTTATTACAAATTTGTCTATAGCACGTACTAGTAATAGAATAAAAAATAAACTATAGGTTCATTTGACATATTTTTTCTTAATATAATGATCATGTTAATTATTGTTGTTAAGTGAATTTTAATTATTACTGCTTAAAATACTTTTATTTATTAGTTTAGGATTATATGTTTACATTGTACTATCAATGTAAGATTTACATTATAAATTATTATACTATACACATTTGCAAAAACTATACAATATTGTACACATTTGTTTAGAAACAATATAAATATTACAATGATAGTACAATGTGAACTATAAACTTTCCATTAGTTTATTTCAAATTTATTAAGATCTAAATGGGCTTTTTAAAAAGATTTTAAATGAAAAAAAAAAATTTACTTTTGTTGTTGGGCTTAGTATTTCTCCCAGATTTTAGATAAAATTAGATTGTTGTTATGCGTTTTTTTGTGTTTAAAAAGATCAAAATATAGTTAAGAGGATCATAATTAAACTTATTTCAAGTGGGTTTAAAAAAAAATAGATTTAGGGTGTTCAAATTTTTATTTAGGAGGGTCAAATAAAAAAACAAAATATATTATGTATGTCTATATATATATATATAATTGCTAGCTTAGGGGTTCAATTGAACCCCCTGAACTATACATGGCGCCACCCATGGCTCTGGGTGGTTAGGTTTTGCTTGATTGGGAAAAATATATTTTGGGTATGGTTATTGTAAATCTTTGGGTTTGGGTGTGCTCCTGTGTTTGGAATTGGGTTGTGGGGACTGGAATTCAGGGATGCTGCACCAGTGGAAATTGGTGATGGTGGCGCCATTACATGGAGTAAGGAATGGGAACCGGTTGAGAGAGGTGGATTAGGGTTGAGGGCAGAGAGAGAAGGGTGTGAGAAGAAGAGTTTGTTTGGTCCTGAAATTTCATTTAATTGGTCATGTGCTTCTCACTTGACCAAAAACATGCCTAGCTTTCTCTCTGGCCAAAGATTTAATTTTTTTCTTCTTCTTCTTCTTATCTTATTGCATTTTCTGGGTCATTAACTCTGATGGGCCTGGGCATTCCCCTTTATTGTAATAAGCTATCCATGATAGCAAATTATTTTGGACCTTTAAAGCCCAATCAAGAGGGATGGGTTCGCAAGGTCCAAGTCAGTCAAGGGAATTTAGTCTTGTGTTACTAACGTACGTTTGGTTGAATATTTGGCTGCAACAAACTTAGTTGTAAACAAAATTCTTCCAATGTTCCCACCAGCTTTATTAAATTGTTTGAAATAAAGATAGTGGTAAAATATTCTTATTGAACATACTTACCAACGAGTATTCTTATTTTTTACCTGTTTGTGTTTTCTTGCACTTAAATATATTAAATATTAACCCCATTTTAATGAAATTTTCATGGTCTACATTTATGAATGATTTAGTAAATTTCTATTATTTCTGTTGATGCATTATTTTCCAAACCTGGGTTTTCATACTGATGGACAGTCTTGTGAAGCCTACAGAACATGATTGATGGGTTGGGCTGCATCACTGGATATGAGGGAATTTTCTTGAGGGTCTGTGAAATCACTCTGTCGTTACTGAGAACACACAGGGAGACCTTGATGAGTGTTCTTGAAACTTTCATCTCATAAGTTCAGTGGGGTAGAAGTTCAGAATCCACATGCACAGGTTTAGATCTTCCTTTGCAGGTCTCTCTCTCTCTTATTTTTATTTGAAAAGCATAATTGTTTTTGCTTCCCTTTGTAAAATGTTTTAGTATATATAGTAGAAGATTATTAAAAAAGTCATGGATGGATTGGCTTCTGTTGAACTAATGAGTAATAAGAATCTTGACATGGAAGTAGAGTACATCTCTGAGCCGCCCTGTTCTAGTGAAGAAGAGGATGAACTTGGTCGTAGCGTCAAGAAGTTC
>JARYZH020002707.1:0-14121 GCA_030021035.2 Notholithocarpus densiflorus
GATTATTGTACATATTTCATGCAAATATGGCATATCCTTGGTGTATTACGAATACAAATCCTTTATACCACTTTTTGTGTTTCACTTTATGTTCTACTAATTATGCATATGCCATGTGTTTGAGTTATTTCCATTTTAAACTTTTGTTATTTTATAAGGAAGTAAAAAGAATACATAATAAACTGTGATTGATGAAGTATAAAGTGAAATACAAAAATGGTATAGAGAATTTTTATTCATGTATTACACTTCTTACATAAATGTTGGTCTTGTATATGAGAACCCTATATCGTGAGATCAACTTTTATATTGCTAAGACTCTTATAGCTCAGTTAGTTGACACTTTCTAGTGTCTTTAAGATATCCAGAGTTCAAATTCTACCTATGTGTTGTAACTATCAAATTATGTGATATATATATGGGAATTAAATGTATTGAATAATTACACCATCTTTTGAATGGGAATAAGAGAACATGAATACCACTAAATACATGAGGAAAGGGAGAAAGTGGGGACCAAAATGTAAAAAAGAAAAAAAAAATTAAACGGTATGTTTCTATAAGGAAACTCATACATAGCTCGTGTAACATAATTAAAAGAGCTAGCTAGTCCGAATTAATATTTTTTACAGTCATATCATTTTTTTTTTTAGATAATTATAATTTGCTGCTTGAATCCTTTCCCACCTAAACCCCAAACATTTTGTGCATGAGTAGATACCAATTCAGTTACAAGGTCATTGGTCATCCATCCATCCATACTTACTTGATGGTTATTACTACGGTTTTTTTTTTTTTTCTTTTTTTTCTTTTTTTTATTATTTTATTTTAATAAAATCGATTCCTATTGGAAATCTCCAATAAAAATAAATTATTCAGTATTTTCAATGTATTAAACATTTTGTTCTACTTCTACCTATGAATTTCGTATATGGGTTTCTCCTTTATATGAGAAGGAGATGTAGTCCCTTGGGTATACAAAATCATTCCTTGACAAGTCTTGAAATTCTAGCAATAACTAAGACCTTTCTTCTTTTTTCCTTTTTTTTCCCCAACTCAGAATTTTTGGTTGTTTAATTTGTTTTGTGAATATAATATAAATGCATTCATCAAAAGGAAACCTCGATGGAATTAAACAAAATAAGTTCTCAATCAAGCCATGAAATTTATAACAGGGTTGTGCTGGTAATGGAGAGCATATTATTTATTGCTGCATATGACTCTAGATATGGTATTCTTTTATACTGCTTTAACCATACAGAGTATGCAGGAGACCTACTCTAAATGATGGGTTTTGCCATAGTTTAGTTTCACAGTTCACTCGTGAAGCATTTTAATTTGATTATAATTACCTCGACTTACTCACTTGAAAAGCATGCTTAGTACTGACGTAAGCAAGCTCTATAATATACTTCTAATATGAGACTGTGCTTGTGTTTTGTCAGATTATATTATATTGATTGAAGTATTTTTTAAGCCATGTTTTTATACTTTTAGCACACTGACCCCTATTGCTTCTTGTTTAAATTCATCTCGATATCCAAAGTATTTATTTAGTGCGTACAAAGTATAACAATACGATACTTTCCCCTCTCATATTATAGCAGGTTTCTCCATTAATTTATTATGAGATTTAATATTCATGTTAAATGAGTAAGTACTATGTTACGTATTTCAAAAATAGTTAATAATACCACTGCACACTCTTGATGCGATGGTCACTCCACAAATCTCCAAGAAGGAACTTTACACACATATACACTTAGATTAGATTAGAGAAGAATTTATATCTTGTAAATAAAAAAAAAAAAAAAAAAACTTAATAATTAAAATTTAAAATTGGAAGTGTTGTGACAAAAGATCCCCAACAAAGAAAAGTTATGATAGGGTATGAACCTAAATTGACACACTTCTAATCAATCTTCAATCGAATCTGGTTCCACTACAAAGGACAATCAATATGAGCCTTATCTGCTCTTTACCATCCTCACCAACAACCCCAAAAGAGTCCAACTTCAAATCCACAACTTCATATATGGTACAATCTTCAGCAAATAATAATTGCAAATAGCAACGATACTAGGAAAGTTCAATATTGTAGATAATCCTAAACCTTAGACAGATTAATTCCTCAATTAAATTATTAGAAATGAAGGGAGAGAAATGTACGAAAGCATGCTTCGCATTGACGTAAGCAGAACAGAATGTTGGGGGAGGAACTGAGAAGAATTGCTTTGTTTTTGGAAAGAACTTTTGAAGGCGAGCATATCTATGTGAAAAAAACAGCTTCTCTTTGAACATACCTATGTAAAAATAGAAAAGCTTCTCTTTAACTTGGGCTTTCATAATCATGCTCATGCTTTTTTGTGCTCCCGTGCTTACTTGCTGTAGCCATTATTCATGCACAACAAACTATTCTTTTTGTCCCATCATTCTTATTATAATTTTTACACTTTTGGCTTCGAAATTCCAAATGTTGGGTTAGAGTTTCCTTCTTCCTTTAGACCCCTAAAGTTGGTAAATGTCGCATGTTATTCTAGTGTTCAATTTTCAAACCGATGGTACTGCTATGAAGTTGATAGGGGATGGTTGTTATATATATAATAAAACTATAAAAGAGAAAGAGGACTCATTGCTCGAGATAGTCACATTATTTACACAGACTCTTAGACTGGTTCATATATATATAGTATGGGTAAAATGCCTAATGTGGATATGGGTTTCAAGGTTTAGGTTCAACTCTAGAAATATCATATTCTGCAAATGGCATTGGGAAACTATAGTTATTGTTGTCCTCGCACCTTATAAAAATGACATTCTTATCTATCTGTTTGGATGTCCGTGCTCAAAGGATATACTTTTTAAGGGTGTATAGGGGCTGTTTTGGAAGCGTGAGGGCATCATTATAATTTATGTTTTGAGTCTTTAAGAAATTCATGCTTTTATATATATATAAGCATACTATATGTTTATTCTTTAATACCTACGTCATCGTTTTTTTATTTTTTTTATTTCTATTTTACCTGTTAGTATAATAATTATATTAGTATATATTAGTTTCCTAGTATTCTTCCCTGATTGAACTAAAATCAAGGACCTATTACTGTGTCCTTAATTCTAGCTCTAATCAAGGACGATCTTTTTGTTGAAATGATTTTTGTCTCTTGGATTAAGGTGAAATTCTAAGCTGACTTGGGGTTTGCGATGGCTTTGTGAAATTTGAGTCAAGGTAAAGATTTGTTGGAAATTGTCTCAAATTTCTAATTTAAATTGATTTGGAGTTTCTTGGTGTAGAAGTCTAGTCTATTCTTTATTCACTAATAAGGAAGGGTATTCTTTGTCCATCAAGAAAAATTTTCATTGTTTACCAAGAAAGGTGTTCAATTTCACAAAGTAAGAGACATTGCATATTCTTGAGTGATTCTCTCATATCCTGGAAAGCCAAGAAACAAACCACAGTTTCAAGATCTTCGAAGCAAGATGATGTTCTATAACAACCACCACATATGAAATCACTTGGTTACTTCAGTTACTTAAAGATTTGAACATCAAACATTCCAAGCAGAAATCCATATATTAGCCAACCCAGTTTCCATGAAAGAAAGAAACATATCGGAACGGTTTGTCATTTGGTCAGAGCTAAAATACAAGAAGGTGTAATTAAGACCTTCCAAATTGCTAGCAGTCATCAAGTTCAATAAATTGCTGTGCAAACTGTGGCTTATTGACATTTGTATTCCTAATTCTGCTTTAGACATGTTGAAGAAAGATTCAGTAGCTGCTGTAAAATTTTTAAGGGGGAGTGTTATGAAAGAGAAGGATTCAGAAAAGCATCAAACGACATTGCCTGATAATCAGGACATCTCATTGAATAAAATGTAACCATTGTGTATTGCAAGCAATTCTCGACATAAAAAGAAAACGGTGTCGCTTCACTTAAGTAGTGCACGAGATGTCACGTGACTTTCAGTAGTTTGTTATTAATCATACACATGTTGTATATCTATTGGTCAAAGTAGATAGATTAGTGGAGTTTGTCAGGAATTTGGTTATTTTCCTCTACCTTCGATGCTCCGTTTTGTATATAAATAGCATAGCACCATTCTCTTGTAATTATTCAGTCATATTCATTAAATTCATCTAATTCTATGTAGAGACTAATTTTAACAAGATGAGAAACAAGAAAGATAACCACATGGGGTGTGGCTTGATGATAGGAGTTCTTGTCCCAGCACCCAAAGAGGAGCGGTTCGAGCGATAATCCCAACAAGGCCCGTGTGGTACACGTTGTATTACTCATTGTCGTCATGTAGTGTGGAGTCGATGAGCCCACACCGAAAACTGTATTTTTTTATTAAATAAAAAAAATAAAAGAAGAAGAAGAAGAAGAAAGATAACAGATATGATTTGTATACATTATTTAATAACTTTAGCATCCACAATATATTTATCGTACCATATGATATTTGACACTTAGAAAATCAAGAAATGGCCAAATTCAATTGCCTAACCAAGCACATGTATAAAACCCACTTTTAAATGGCCATCCTTTTCTTCTGAACCTCAGTTGGTACCTTCACATCAGTTGCCAATCTAATAGCTTGTAGAAGTTTTACTACATACCAAGTCGTGTCTAGCTCCCACCATTCTAGGCCATGTCTAGCTGAGTACTCAAAAGCATGGTGGTTATTATGCCACCCCTCTCCAAATGAAAGTAATGCCACCCACCTAAATAATCACAAATTCCAAAACCATAAATAAGTTGCCAAATTTTAATTTGTTTGAAATATTATATACTGTATATCTTAGACTTCAAAAAGTTGTAATACCCGTTGTTCCTAGACAAATCACCAGTTTTCCATGGTTGCTTTCCCCATACATGGCAAGCGGAATTTATAAGCCAAGTGATGTGGTAAACCCATACAACCCTCACACCCTGCAATGACAAAGCAGCAATAATTAAGCTTCTATTACAAATTGGAAAAGAATGGTATCCGGTGCATTAGAGATTTAAATGGGCCAGAAGATTGACCCATGGTCATTATTGGACACGTGTCCTGTCATGTCCAATGCTTCAAAGTAGTTGAAAAAAACTAAATGGCTTACAAATTTTGAGGCTAAACCCCTTATTTAACTTTAGAAAAGATAAATCTCTAATTCCCGCTCCAATATATATATATATATACCCTTTTTCTTACCAGTTTCCTCACCAAACAAAAGAAGCATAAAAGGAATTTCAAAGAATACCTTATCAAATTATCAAAAAACTGAATATTAACGGTTTAGAGGAGGAGAATGGATTGAACTGATTTAACGGGAACTCAACTAGTACCAGTAGAATTTGTCTTTATTGAAACACAAAAGCCCATTTGCTCTTGTGGGACAAACACATCACTATCTATTGTCCACTTCCATTGAGTGCACCAAAACGGTCTAAAGCTGAGAACTACTTGCAATGTAAGAAGTCAGCCCACTATCTGCATTGTCTAAACTCTGTTAATTTTAGAGTGGAGGCCCATCTTTTATTTTTGCTGAATGGAGGCCCATCTTTTAGTACTTCCTGTTTCATTGAATTTGTGGCTTACATCAACGAAACTGGAAATTTCATTGAATAAGTCACCGCCATGACAAGTAGTCATGAGTCATCTTTAGACTGAAAAAGTTTACGATCACAAAAATTTTCACAACTTCTTGCCACAACGGTAACATGGCAATGTAATTAGTAAAGAAAAAATAATGAGTTTATGTGTCAGTGATGATTAATCACTTACAGTTTGCCATATCAGTGTTATGGCAAAAAAAGTAGTGAAATAATTTGTAATACTAGAATTATTCCTTTAGATTACATCGTAGTGGCATATGACTGTGCTACACAGTGTGACACCGTGCTTATTCTTACAATTGACCCAAAAGTTTCTCTACCAAATTGGTAAAAGACCCTGTGAGCTTCATCGAGTTTTTTTTTTTTTATAATTATCTTACGATTGTAATTAACTGCTTGTCACTTTTACATAAATTCATTATTTTTCCCTCCATTAATCACATTAAATTTGTGGCAAAATTGGGTAGGGTTTTGGTATTTTATATATATATTTATATATATATATATATATATATATTGTGGAGATTTTTAACATCCATCTAGTCCCAAGGAATTCAGTAGAATATAATTTTAAGAGAATAAATAAACGAAACAATCTTGCTTACCATTCCCCACACAAGGAAAGGGAATCCTCCCAAGCCATATAGCAGAGCACCAAGTGCAATAGGATGAATAACGTAAGTCTTATCAAGAAACCTGTAGAAGGGCTGCTTCTTTAAATCCCCAACATTGTTTGGTCCTCCACACTGCAAAACATACCAGAAACAATAGTAATCTACAACACCCAAATACACTAGCATTAGTCCTTGTTTGTGTGGAGTTTGAGTGAGAAATATAGTACTAATTCATACCGTTTCTTTGCTTTAAAAAAAAAAAATTCATACCCTTTCATTTATAGAAGTGGTATCAAAGAGCCAACTAATGTGACTAAACCAAAATCCAGCAGTGGGGCTATGTGGGTCTCTCTCAGAATCAACAAACTGGTGGTGGTACCTATGTGTGCTCACCCAGGTAATTGGGCTCCCCTGCAACTCCAATGGAAAATAACAAAGTTGTTTTTAAGTTGTTAAAAGTGTTAAAACATGAACATTTTATAAGACCATCAATAATCAAAACAATGAAATTCTACAAACCTGAAGTGCCTGAACACCACAATAGGCAAAGAAATACTCAAGCCATTTAGGAACCTTGAAACTCCGGTGTGAGAGATTCCTATGAAATGATAAAGTAATACCAAAAAGACCAGTCACGACGTACAGTGCCACAGCCACCAAAAGTGCCCTCCAATTGAATTGAAACGGTGCAAAAAGACAAAGGCAATGCATTGCCAAAATAACAGAAGCAGTGGCCAAATCATAAGCGTTCCATTTCCTCCCAAAAAAGACTCTCTTTTGACTCTTCACGACAACGTCCGATAACAAAATTCTCCTAAACTTTGCTGCCTCTGGCTCTGGTTTTGACTCTGCTGCATCTACCAATGCTGCACTAGTTATATCTGGGACTAATTCGGCCTGTTCCAGCCGGTGGGTTGCGCAGTGGAGAGGAGAAAATTGGTGGGCTTTGGAATTGGATGGTGGAGATGTGATCAAAGCCATGAATGAGGCCTGTGTCTCTATGTATGTCAGTATGTATGTGTTTTTGTGAGAGAGACTCAAGGACTTTTGGAGTGTTAGGTGTGTTTTGATGGAATTAGGGTCTTTGGTAGGGAAAATTCTTATGTACAGATATCTTTTATGTTATTAAGAATCTAAGATGTACTCGGGTTTGGGTTTTTTTGGCTGTACTTGCCATAAGTGCTGGTAGGATATTTCCGCAGAATTTTGTCTCTGGTTGTTTTCCTTTTCTTGTTTCAACAATTCCCGAAATGGTGAGGTATTATCTAGGATAACATTGCCAATTTTTTCTCTCTTTCTTGCCGTTAGATTCAATTTAAGTGCAACTCTCTATCTTGGACGCCAAAGATAGGCACTCAAAGTGTGATCCATCGCCCACAAACGTGTCAATCTTTGCATCTTTTGACGAAAACTAGTGCTGAGATTGGGTCGGGTCGGGTCGGGTCGAGTTTACAGCCACCTGAACTTTGATCCAATAAAAATCGGAAATGAAACTGATCCAACCCGAATAGTCGGGTATTGGGTCGGGTTGGGCCATCGAGTATCGATCAGGTCTCTTCTCTCTCTCTCTAAAGTATATTCGGGTCTTTGTTTTGAAACTTGCCTTTAAAATTTGTCACTCATTTATTATTATTTTCAAACTTTCATATCTTGGAGGGATCTCCACCCATTATGGTAATAAATATTAATACATTTTTCTATACTAAGTTAATGCGTGATTAGACTTTTTTTTGTATGGATATTTTTGTTTTAAAAACCTAATTTTTTTAATTGAACTAGTATTATTCCTGTGCGATACACGGCTTGATGAAGATTCATATCTAAGCTAATTTTAAAAAAAAATGATTAAATAAATTATTAAATAAATAGTAATAATAAATTCTAAAATAAGTAAGTAATTTTAATAAAAGAAAATTTACTTTAAGTTCTAATTGTTTAGAGTTTGGACTTTATCAATGCTTATCTATTTTTATATTTTAAAATTCTCTTTGTGCTTTGTGTTAATTTCTTAATATGAGATATGAAATGAGTTTGATCATTCTTGTTTGGGTTATGATTAATTTATGCCATAGCCAACACAAATAGCAATAAACAAAATAGTTTCTCAATACAGATTTTTTTTTTCCTAGTGATAGTCTAATTAAAAAAAAAAACAACAACACACTCACAAATTAAATATAATAATCAAAACCCAAAATCAAAACATACACAAAAGAGTTCAAAAATCGAGAATATAAATAAAAAAATTAAAAACTTACATAAGAGAACTAAGAACTTAAATGGGTGTCCATCGTTTTGCTTCTTTATAGTAAACTTCTTTTGGCATAATATCCTTTACGCAAATTCAGAAATAAAGAACAAATTTATTAGATTAAAACATAAGTGTAAGTTGCATCTTGGAAAAAAAAAAAAAGTGAAAAAAAATACAACAACATGGGGTGTATTGTGTGGGATTTAATTATATGGATGACTTTATTTGTTAACAGTGATTATATTGAAAAGTCATGGCTTAATATATATAATTTTTGAAAAAATTGATAATAGACTTTTTTTTTTATCAGAATAATAGACGATTAGTTGGAGTAGAATTTAAATTTCTAAAACTTAGATGATAAAGTTTTATCTAAATTAAATTATTGTTAAATCTTATCCCTTAGTCAAGAGTCTTGTAGCTTAATATCCTAATAAAATACTAATTTAAAAAGATGAAACTTGAGAAAAAAAAAAAACAAAACAAAAATGTGAGTTGTATGGTATTTAAGTTTAGAATTTTTTTGATGATAGACTCTCATAACAAATAATATAAATTAATTTACTAATTAATTATTATTAAAATGTTGATAATAGACTTTTAGTTGGAGAAAGAAAATGTAGGTTGTTGTCTAGGATTCAAGTTTAGAATTTTTTATAATAGACTTTTAGTTTGAATAGAATTTAAATTTGTTGAAGTTTAATGATAAGTTTTATCTAAATTAAACAGTTGTTAAATATTTTGAGGAATTATATTATAAAAAATAATATAAAAATTAATGTATTAATTAGTTGTTCTTAAAATATTGATAATAGAGTTTTAGTTGAAGTAGAAGTCAAAAGATGGGTTTTTATTTTAGAAAAAAAACGTGGGTTGTTGTTTGGAATTAAAGTTTATAATTTTTTATAATATACTTTTAGTTTGGATAGGATTTAAATTTGTTAAAATTCAAATGATAAAGTTTTACCTAAATTAAAAAGATGTTAAATATTATCCCTTAATTTGAAGAAATATATCCTAATAAATAATATAAAATTAATTTACTAAATATTAGTGAGAGTAGCCCTTGGCACAACCACAGATTCTAAGCTCAACTTTTATTATATAATATATGATATGATATGATACGATTTGTGAGTTATGTGGTATTTTAAGTTTAAAAAAATTTGATGATATACTTTTATTTTTATTTAAATATTTGTTAAATATTATCCCTTAATTTGAGGAAATATATCATAACAAATAATAGAAATTAATTTACTAATTAGTTGTTCTTAAGATGTTGATAATAGACTTTTAATTAGAGTCAAGTCAAAAAGTTGTATATATATATATATAAATAAATAAATATATATATATATATATTAGCCTCTAAGCAAGCACCTTGCGCGTGCTTAGGGGCTCTATTTTTTTTTTTTAAGGTAAAGATTAATAATTTGCATCTATTATAATTTGAAAATATATATTTTTATTTATTTTTCAAACAAATAAAAAGGATAAGTTTTAGAGATAAGCAGTAACAGTAATTTCTTTTTTAAATGTGAAATGAAAAAAATTATAAATTTTAGGAGTTATCTTTTTGAATTCAAAATGAAATTTGTTATTTGACATTTATAACCTTATTTCTAAATGAAGTTACCGTTCATTAATGAGGGTATTTTTGAACCATATAAAAGTCCAGTTGAAAAAGAGGAATCCTCTTCTATATAGTGTGTGTAAAAATATATATAAATATATATATATATTAGAAAGAAACCATGGGTTTTTTGTATGGGATTTAAATTTAGAATATTTGATAATAGACTTTTAGTTTGAATATAATTTAAATTTGTTGAAGTTTAAATGATATTTTTTATCTAAATTAAACAATTGCTAAATGTTATCCCTTAATTTGAGGAATTATATAATAACAAATAATATAAAATTAATTTATTAATTGGTTGTTCTTAAAATATTGATAATAGACTTTTAGTTGAAGTAGGAATCAAAACGTGATTTTTTTTTTTTAGAAAGAAAAGGCAGCCCCCCATGGACATGCTGCCAAGGCCAGGGCATGCAGCAGCCAAAAACCAAGGCCAAGGCAGCCCCCACGGGCAGGCCGCCAAGGCTAAGGCATGCTTGCGTGCATGCTGCCATGGCCATGGTAGCTCCCATGGCAGGCAAGCAAGGTCAAGGCATGCAGCCAAGGCCATGACATGCTTGCGTGGGCACGCTGGCATGCCCCTGGGGGCAAGCAACCAAGGCCCTTTAGGGCATGCAGCCAAGGCCCTAGCTTGCATGCTACTTGAGGGGCAGTGGCAGCACAGCGTGGGCATGTGGGCAAGGCCTTGGCCTTAGTTGCTGCATGCTCTGACCTTGGCAGCATGCTTATGGGGGGCTGCCTTGGCCTTGGCTGCTGCTTGCCCACATATTTAGAGTTATTTATTTATTTATTAAAGTTTAGAATTTTTTATAATAAACTTTTATTTTGAATAGAATTTAAATTTGTTGAAATTTAAATGATAAAGTTTTACCTAAATTAAATAATTTTTAAATATTATCCTATAATTGGAGGAAATATATCTTAACAAATAATATAAAACTAATTTACTAATTAGTGAGAGTAGTCACTTGGTGTAATTACGGCTTCTAAGCTCAATTTTTATTATATAGTATATAATGTCATTTAATGTCTTGTCTCTCTAGTTTTTTTTTTTTTTTTTTTTTTTTTTTTTTTTTTTTTGAGGGGGTCTCTCTAGTTAGTTAATATGTGTAACATGCTTTCTCAAAAAAAAAAATATCTTATATATAAAAGCCCCTATGCTCGCTACAGTGCTTTGGCACTGTGCACCCAACGTGTTTCACTGTGTAGCACTGTAGCGGCAACAGTGCTTTGGTGAGGCACTTTGCCTTTTTTTTTTTTTTTTTTTTTATAAGTTTTGCACAGTGCCAAGCGGCACTGTAGCTACAGTAGTTGCATTTTTTTAAGTCTTCCGTTTGTATTTTTTTATATGTATATTGTTATACTGACATAACAAATTTCACAATATTTTCACAATTATTGAGGTGTCAATTTCTTATAAGTCAAAATAAAATAATATAAAAGCGTCTATAACCGCTACAGTGCTTCAGCACTGTGCACCCAACGTGTTTCATTGTGTAGCACTGTAGCGGCAACAGTGCTTTGGTGAGGCACTTCGCCTTTTTTTTTTTTTTTTTAAGTTTTGCACAGTAGCTACAATGCCAAGCGGCACTGTACCTACAGTAGTAGCATTTTTTTAAGTCCTCCGTTTGTATTTTTTTTATATGTATATTGTTATACTGACACAATAAATTTCATAATATTTTCACAATTATTGAGGTGTCAATTTCTTATAAGTCAAAATAAAATAATAAAATATGAAACTGTAACCAATTACAACTGAAAATATAAAAATGCCTATGCTCGCTACAGTGCTTCAGCACTGTGCACCCAACGTGTTTCACTGTGCAGCACTGTAGTGGCAACAGTGCTTTGGTGACACTTTGCTTTTTTTTTTTTTTTTAAGTTTTGCACAGTAGCTACAGTGCCAAGCACACTGTAGCTACAGTAGTTGCATTTTTTTAAGTCTTCCGTTTGTATTTTTTTATATGTATATTGTTACACTGACATAACAAATTTCACAATATTTTCACAATTATTGAGATGTCAATTTCTTATTAGTCAAAATAAAATAATAAAATATAAAACTGTGACCAACCACAATTAAAAATAAATGTTTTGTGAAAATGTTGTGACGCTTGTTGGTATAGTATTTTTGTACTGTAGCTACAGTATCAAGCAGCACTGTAGCTAGAGTGCCTAATTTTTTTTTTTTAGGTAATCTGTTTGTGTTTTTTTTTTTTTTTCCTTTTAAATATTTATGTAAACTGGTATATATATTATTATACTGACATAACAAATTTTACAATATTTTCACAATTATTGACGTGTCAATTTCTTACAAATTGAAATAAAATAATAAAATATGAGACTATGACCAACCACAACTAAAAATAAATGTTTATAATAAAAGCGTGAATGTGTGCACAGTGTCTTGGCACTGTACATCCAGTGATTTTGCACTGTGCAGCACTGTAGCTACAACAATGCTTTGGTTTAGTTAGTCCATTTCTTTTCTTTTTTTTTTTTCTTTTTTTTTTTCTTTTTTTTTCAGTAATTGGTTTGTGTTTTTTTTTTTCTTTTAAATATTGATGTAAGCTGACATTTATATTGTTATACTGACACAACAAATTTTACAATATTTTCACAATTATTGACATGTCAATTTCTTACCAGTTGAAATAAAATAATAAAATATGAGGCTGTAACCAACCACAACTGAAAATAAATGTTTTAAAAAAATGTTACAACACTTATTGTTATCACAATATTTTCACAATTGTTGACAGTCTCATATTCTTATATATCAAATAAAAAAATGCTAAGTCCACAACATTTTAACATTAATTTCTACAGTGCCTAAAGTTTTTTTTTTTTTCCCCAGTAATCGATTTGTGTTTTTTTTTTTTTCATTTAAATAAATATGAGACTGTGACCAACCACAATAGAAAATAAATGTTTCGAGAAAATGTTACAACACTTATTGTTATCAAAATATTTTCACAATTGTTAAGATCTCAGTTTCTTATATATCAAATAAAAAAAATGCTAAGTCCACAACATTTTAACATTAATTTCATAACAAATCATAGGTATGCTATTATTGATGGATAGCACTGGAGTTACAATGCTTTTGGTTTATTCAGCTACAGTGCCTAAAGATTTTTTTTTTTTTTCCAGTAATCAGTTTGTGTTTTTTTTTCTTTGAAATGTTTATGTAAGCTGGCATATATATTGTTATATTGATACAACAAATTTCACAATATTTTCACAATTATTGACGTGTCAATTTCTTACAAGTTGAAATAAAATAATAAAATATGAGACTGTGACCAACCACAACTAAAAAAAAAAATGTTTTGAAAAAATATTACAACACTTATTATTATCACAATATTTTCACAATTGTTGAGATCTCAATTTCTTATAGATCAAATAAAAAAATGCTAAGTCCACAACATTTTAACATTAATTTCTACAGTGCCTAAAGATTTTTTTTCCCCAATAATCGGTTTGTGTTTTTTTTTTCTTTTAAATATTTATATAAGCTGACATATATATTGTTATATCAACACAACAAATTTCACAATATTTTTACAAATATTGAAGTATCAATTTCTTACAAGTCGAAATGAAATAATAAAATATGAGATTGTGGCCAACCACAACTGAAAATAATTGTTTTGAGAATAACAATAACAATGTTATCAGTTTAAAACCAATAACAACTTGTCATTTAGAATTTGTTCTAAAAATGTTATGAATGTAGCATTTCTCTCAAATAAAAAAAAATATATATATATATCTATTCGGATCCTAAAAATGAAGATATTGTGAAAATATTGTGATATTTTGTTGTATTCTTAGAATTCTTTTTTAATATAGTCAAATTAAGTGAGCCAAAATTCACGGTTTCACACACAAAATCTATATTAATTTTCTCACTACTAGGGCAGCACGTGCCTTGCACGCAGCCAGCACTAGTTTATATATATATATATATATATATATATATATATATATATATATATAT
>JARYZH020002708.1:0-14118 GCA_030021035.2 Notholithocarpus densiflorus
AAATTTTCGTATTTGTCTTTCAATTCTTTTGAAACCTCCTGAATAAAATTGTGGATTTTAATATGGGACATATGGGTTGGACACATTTTAAGATATAAAAGTGGGTTTTTATGGATTTTTCTCTTTTTTTTTTATTGAAATAGTGTAATTGCATTAAAATTATCAAAAAACCAACAGATGATTTCACATAACACACACAACAACATCCTGGGATTGATAATTAAAAAAAAAAACACACACACAATTTGAGGTTGTTGACACAGTGACATATGATGGGTTATAATATCTTGCAGAAGAAGAACATGTCCTAACTGTTGTTGCAGCTGAAAATCCATTACCCACTTCCCACTTGATACAGTGTCATTGTAGCTTTAAAGACAATACTATTTCATTGATTCCGAGGCCAAAATGGCCAAATACCATTATTTGGCAAAATCTACTTGATTCAGTATCATTGTACCTTCAAAGACAATACTATTTCATTGATTCCGAGGCAAAAATGGCAAATACCATTATTTGGTGAAATATTTAACAATCTATCACTGTTTAGAAAATATTTAGCAATCTACCGCCTTTTCAAAACTCGAGTTTGACCCGTAACTCGAGTTTATGAAATCGAGTTCCGAAAAAATCTCCACAATGGCACCCGCGGACCTGGAATTAAAAAATATAAAATGTCACATATAACTCGAGTTTTATAAACTCGAGTACTCATTAGTAGGGGTGTCAATTCAAGTTAGCGTGTCGGGTTCGTGTCATGTTGAGGTAGGGGTATTCGACTAAATGGCTCAACCCTAACCCGACCCATTTAATAATCGTGTCATGATCCTTCAACCCTAACCCGACCTGTTAATAAAGTGAGTTGACCTGACCCAACCCATTTGAAATGCTTAATAAACAAGTCATATTGAGTTGACACAAATGTAACACAACCTATTTCAACCTGCATAATATTAAATATAACATCCATCTAGAAATAATTTTTTTTACATCCCAAAAAGCAGTGCATACACTTCAAGTCTTCAACCCACATTTAAAATAATATAGTTCAACAAAAATAAAACATTCATCTAGAAAATAAGTTTTTTACACTCCAAAAGAAGTGCATACACTTTAACCCAAATTCAAAATAACAAAAATAAAATAACATAGTTCAACAAAAATATAATATCCTTGAAACTCGCCAAATGCTAAGTATCAATATTGAAAGAATTTGAGCAAACAGTAGACTAATCCTGACTATGACCACGATTATCATCCATAGATTCTTTGTTGATGTCCAAATTCATAACATCTTCCACAAGCTCATCCAATTTCATTTGTGCAAGTTCTATGCCAAAAAAAAAAAAAAAGTATTAGTAGTTCTAGGGTCTGTAAAGTTTCAATTTCCAATTATATCCCCTGTAAATTTTTGTAATTACTCACTTTCTTTTTAAAATTTAAAATATATGCTGGACATAAAAGGTATTTGACAAATCCAAAATAAAATAAATATGTATTTGTTATACGAGTTAAACGGGTTGTGTTAAGTAGGTCATTTCGGATTGACACAAATAAATTAGCGTGTCAAACGTGTCTATTGCGAGTTACGCGAGTTGACCCGCTTATGACACGTTTCTTATCGTGTCGCTTTCGGGTCGACCCGTTTATGACCCAAACCCATTAAGGTCCAACCCTAACTCGAAAAAACCCGTGTCTGGTTCATGTCGTGTTCACGGGTTGGGTTGAACATTGACACCCCTACTCATTAGTTTTAAAATATGTAACTCACTAACATGAATGAGGAAAACTTGTGTCTCTACTTATGGAAGAAAGACTTGCATTTGTTCCTATTCTGTTTATGTACCATATGAATGCCCATGTCATTTGTGTGTTATGTTGGAAATATTTTAGTGAATAAACAAGTTTTGATACAACAAATAATATATCAAGTATTTTATCTAGAATTTAAATCAGCAAGAACAATATATATATATATATATTTATATATATATATTTATATGTAAATATAGGAACAATCTCACAGTGCTATGGAATCATGCTGCGAAAGTGTTGTCTTTAAAGGTTGATTCATGCCACCAGGAGTAAAACGGTGCGACTGGTTCTCTTGGCCAAACAACCCCCAAGGATTAGACTATAGTGTTAACCTTTGTGATGGATGCACTTCCATTCACGAAGGTTCAAGAACTACCCTCTATTACCTTTCCTTTGAACAAATATAAATTGTACATAAATATGTGGGAGAGAAAGAGAATAGAATTGTGTATATCTAAATATAGCATAGTAAAATATATCCTATAGGAAATGGTGTGATGATGGGTATTATATAGGCTATTCATGGCAATAATGATCTATAGTTATTGGTTACTAATAACCCATAAAATCCCAATGGCTATTGTAGGGACTAGATCTGAGGACTTCTACTGTTGGAAGAGTGGACTCAAGCCCAATTAGCCCAATACAATAAATTTGTAGAGAATGGGTTTAAGAACTAGGCTTTTAGTGAGAATAGCAATGAATGAACATGGTTATGGATAAACTAAGTAACAAGAAAATGGGTTTGAAGTATAAATTTTGTCCTGGGCACTTGTCCAAGGAGCTATCTGTTCTTATTATTTCTTCTTCAGTGCTTGGTTACAAGGTTTACAAAGATGATACCAGCAGCTACAGTGTTTTCTGCTCCCCCCCTCTCATTTTTCTTTTCTAGAGGATTCCTTACATTATATATCCCCTTTTAGTTGATCTTGGCCCTCCATTTGTTAGTCATGCAGGTCATTACTTGAGTGCTTGTCCCATCAGCCGTCGTCCCAATCCTTCTATGAGTTGCAGCAACCAAAGCAGCACTGTTCAGGGGTCATTTCCTCATTAATGCGGCCAAAACGTTAGTTGTGGGCATTTAATGTGGAGGTGACAGTTCCTCTTTGAATTGCTCCTCCACCAAGCTCCCATGGCTGGCCCACTGTACTCGTCCTGTTTCTTGAGATGCTCTACGAGGCTGCCCTTGATGGCGTGCTGCTCTTCCCTTCTATGATCTCGGTTTGCCGAGGATAGTATTGTCCTCGGCGATGCTCCTTCGCAATTCGGACTTTCTCCGTTCATCCTCGGACATTTCTTCTTCCTCGACGTGGGCCTTGGGCTTAGTATAAAGTGGGCCGGGGTGACCAAATTCTTTAACCCCACAATAGCCCCTCAAAACCCTGCTGTCCGGCTTCTCGGACGGAGAGGAGCGTTTTGATGTCCTCGGGCCTTTCATCGTGGCTCATCAAGTCTTGTCCTCTGTCAGCGCTAGAATCTTTTCACTTGTCCAAGGCACACTCCTGGCGCTTTGATATTCGGAACGCTCCTTCATTAAATTCTGGCGGCTCCGTGCTCCCCACGTTCAACGATGTGATGATGATCAAACGGTGGGGATTTTTAACTTTTATTGGGCGGGAAAACCGGCACGGTTATTTTTTATCGAAGGTATAAATGCCCATTTGAACCGATTCGCCTCTTTTACTTCCACATTCAAGAGCTTTTGTGCACGTATCCTGAGTTATGTCAAGTCTCCCGCCCAACTCGGGTTTCTTTTCAGCATAAAAAGCCTGTCCGAGGAGCTTTTCCTCATTTCCGTAAGTTTCTACTCCCTTTGACTCATATTTTCTCTCTCTTAAGTTTCTTTTTCTCTTATTTCTCTCTTTCTTTCGTCCTTCCCTGAGTCCTTTAGCCGCTTTTAGTGATGGGTAGGTTTAAAAAGTTAGTTGAGTATGAAGAGGCAATGGAGAAGTTCATAGCCGATTATAGGATTCCCAATAATGTAGCCTTGAGATATTGTGAAGAAGGGGAGTGGTTTTTTAGGAAGCAAGATGGCGAAATGGTGATTCCCATCATCGCCTTTATTAAAGGTGGTATGAGAATCCCTATAGGGCCGGTGATGAGGGATTACCTTAGGCATTTCCGATTAGCTCCCACCCAGTGCGCCGTTAACATGTTTAGGATCTTGGGTTGTGTGGACGCCTTAAATGAGAAAATGAGGTTGAGGTTGACCCATCACGATGTAAACTGGTGCTACAACCTCCAACACTTAAAGGGTAAATCCTACTATATGAAAACGAGGGATGACAAGGTTCGGCTTATTCAGTGTCTCCCTGAGTCCAGCAAGGGGCTGAATAAGGACTTTCTCATCGTGTCGAGGAGGTGGCACGACGGCCTTCCCTATCCAACAGAAGAAGGGGCACCAGGTGGGGTATTCGGAGTAGAAGAGGGTTGATCTTTTGTGTTGTCATAGTTTGTACCGTTTGGCTGCTAATACGAATATACTTTCTTTTTTACAGATCCACACGCCTTTGACCGACACTTTCATTTGATCAACCGGGAAGATTTGGCAACCATACTTAGGGCAGAGGTTTTTGTGAACGAAGTTGATAACCAAGTCAGAGCCGCTCACAAAATCCTCGGGTACGATCCCATCCAGAAATCATTCTCAGCTCCGAAGTACGTGATCAGAGCCAAAGATCCTCGGCTTCACAGAATCACTATTACAGAGCAGGGGTTCTTGATTCCCGAAGGATCCCCTATTCCAAAAGGCGCTCCGTTGGCAGGCCCTTCTTCATCCCATCAAGCTGCGGAGGCCGATGACGATTTTGGTGTATTCGACCAAGTTAACCTATCTGAGGATCCCTCTGGTGACTTGGGCGACCCCAGTTTGACTGAAGCAGACCTCTTATTAGTAGGGACTTCTTCTCAGGCTGAAATGGGTTTCAAGAGAAAACCTCCAACTGACTTGCACGACCTAATTGAGGGTCAACACGGGAAGGACGCACTGGGGAAGTCACAATCCAAGCTTCCCCCTCCTCCACCCAAGTCTTTGCCTATTCAGACCAGGTCATCTTCCACCCAGTCAAAGTCATCATCTCCTCGGTCCAAAATTCCTCCTCCTCCCCAGCCGACTCTACCTCCTCGGCCTGAGCCTGCCGATCCAAAAAGGAAAAGGGTCTCCAAAGGCAAAGAGCCAATGGATGGAGGGCAACCTCGCTCCTCTCAGGAGGAAGATGAAACCCGACGAGCTTCAAAACAACTGAAAGTTGGGCATCAGGGCCAAGAAAGGGAAGTCGCCACACAGCCCGAGCCCCAGGCCTGGCTTCCTGCCTCAATGCTCCATGGGGAGCCCCTGATGGAAAACGCCTCTCTTAGGGATTTCCGAGGGGGTGAAGGTGCTTACGTGGCCGATGCACTGGAGAGGTGCCTGCTGCTTCCCGTCAATATGACTGAGTTAGGGAATATGAGGAGACATGAGGTATTCCTCAACGTGAAGAGGTACTTGGGCATGGTAAGACTTCTAACATTTGCGACTCCGTTGATCTTTGTCCCTTGGTTTCCATCTTACCGTGAGCTTGTTTCAATTTGGCAGGCTGTCCAGGCCACTTACAGGTTGGAAGAGGTGGCCAACGACCAGAGTAGGGCCCTGGAGTTCGAGCGTGACAAGCGCCTAGACGCCACGCGGACCCTTAAAAACTCTGAGGCCGATCTCGCGAAAGCAAGGGAGGACTTGAAGGAGATGACAAGGGCCAGAGATAGTGCTGAATCAGGCCTAGCTAGTACCCAAAAACAGGCCGAAGATCAGACGAGGCGCCTACTCGAGGCTGAGGATCAGCTGAAGATTGCCTAGGAGCAAATCGCTGATCTGAAAAAGAAGCTGGCCGAGGCGGAGGGGGCCAAGAACGTCGCGGAGTGGGCTAAGGATGAAGCCGTGAGGGCTAAAGTGGAGGTAGAATTTTCCAGGACAGAGGCCGAGAGCTCCAAGGAGAAAGCCGAGGAGGAGGCCTATGCCCTAGGAATGGATGAGACCCAGGCCACCCTCAAGGCTCAAGTACCTGGGGTATGCAGGCTCTACTGTTCACAGGTCTAGAATGAAGCTCTTAAACAAGCTAGAGTTGGGGCTTCATCTGACCTTTGGAAGGTAGAGAATGTATATTACCCTCCGGCTATCCGAGAGTCAAACCCTCTTAGCTCTGAGGCCAGTACTTCACTCGAGGTGGTTGAGGCAGGCCATCCTGACGCTGCTCTTGCCTCAACTACCCCTGGGGTAACTGAAATAGATAAAGGCCCTGACCAGGAAGCACTCCAGGATGCTGCGAAGTCCCCAGTTGATGCCCAGGCCCCTCACGCCAAGGAGACAGCTCTCCTTGTGGTGCTTCTGCAGGCTATTCCCCTAGGCGAAAGCCCTGAAGACCCTGAGGCCGCTTTAGATCAGCCTCTCAAGGGGGGAACGAAGATCAAGTTAAAGAAATAGGTTGCCTCTGTTGTACTTTTTTTTTTTTTTTTAGATTTTCGAACTATTGTAATGGAACACCTGGATTGAATATATTCAGTTCCATTTTCACGTGTTAATTGTCGCTATTATGGGTTTTGTTATTTATATGACTTGTGCTTTGATTATTAGCTAAACATTCTCAACAGTGTGACTTGTTTTTCCATTTTTGAAACAACAGCTAAAAAATGTAAAGTCTATAATGATAATTTTTACTTAAATTCTGATTAACAATTGAGCCACTTCATTATTACGACTGGCTTTTGCTGAATGGACTATGAAAGGCAAAAAACTTATGATATGAGTACGAGGACCATGCAAGACCTTGGTTCCGTCTAACACTTAGATTTTCTGGAAGTAACTAGTTTCCCCATAGGTTTGAGTTCGAGGACCATGCAAGACCTTGGTTCTGTCTAACACTTAGATTTTCTGGAAGTAACTAGTTTCCCCATAGGTTTGAGTCCGAGGACCATGCAAGACCTTGGTTCTGTCTAGTACTTAGATTTTCATTGAAGTAGTTAGTTTCCCCATAGGTTTGAGTCCGAGGACCATGCAAGACCTTGGTTCTGTCTAGTACTTAGATGGTTGCCAAAATACAAGACATATAATCACAATGGACTAGAAATTTGAATTAGAGAAATGCTTTTGTTAATAATAATACATTTTCAGGTTATTTACATTCCATGGTCGAGGTACGGCTTTTTCATCTAGGTCCTCTAAGTAATATGCACCTATCCCTGCTATTGAAGTAATTCGGTATGGTCCTTCCCAATTAGGTCCCAGCTTTCCCCAGGATGGGTTCTTGGCAGCACCCACAACTTTCCTCAACACTAAGTCCCCTGGAGCCAGTGGTCTCAGCTTCACATTGGCATCATATCCCTGCTTGAGTTTCTGGTGGTAATAGGCCACCTGGATCATTACCTTCTCTCTTCGTTCATCGATCAGATCTAGGCTCTTCCCTAGTAGTTCGTTATTACTGCTTGGAGTAAAGGAGTTCGTCTTCAACGTTCAGAAACTTGCCTCTAGCGGGATGACAGCCTCGGCCCCATACGTCATGGCAAAAGGTGTCTCTCCTGTTGACCGCCGTGGTGTAGTCCGGTAAGTCCATAAGACGTGTGGCAGCTCTTCCACCCATCTTCCCTTGGCTTCATCCAGTCTCTTCTTAAGCCCATTGACTATGACCTTGTTGACAGCCTCGGCCTGCCCATTTCCCTGAAGGTAAGCTGGAGTTGAGTACCTATTCGTGATCCCCAGTTTACAACAATATTTCCTGAAGGCTTTACTGTCAAATTGGAGTCCATTATCTGAAATGAGGGCTCGAGGGACCCCGAATCGTGTAACAATATTTCTCCAGATGAATTTCTTAGCATCCGCATCTCTGATGTTGGCCAATGGCTCAGCTTCGACCCATTTGGTGAAGTAATCTGTGCCGATCAACAGATATCTCTTATTCCCTGCTGCCTTGGGGAAAGGGCCTTCAATATCCAGGCCCCATTGGGCGAAAGGCCATGGACTGGACAAAGGGTTGAGGACCCCTCCTGGCTGATGGATGTTTGGGGCAAACCTTTGGCATTGGTCACATTTCTTAACATATTCAAGGGCCTCCTTCTGCATCCCCGGCCACCAATACCCCTGGGTAAGGGCTCTGTACGACAGAGATCTTCCTCCTGTGTGACTCCCACAGATCCCCTCGTGCAGCTCTTCAAGCAGTAGTTCTGATACTTTAAGGTGAATACACAGTAAGTATGGCCTAGAATAGGAGCGCTTATACAATTTGTCGTCCTCGGACAACCAGAACCGAGAAGCGTTTCTTCGTATTTTTTCAGCCTCGGACTTCTCCTTGGGTAAAGTATCGTCCTTGAGGAACCTCACTATAGGGTTCATCCAGCTAGGACCAACCCTGACTTCGCGGACATGGACTATGCCCTTTGCGACTTCACTTGCTCTGTCCAGATGCTCAACAAGAATAACTTGAGGCAGATCCCCTGCCGAGGAGGTAGCAAGTGTGGCCAAAGAATCTAGATGGGTGTTTCCACTTCTGGGGACGTGTGACAAGCTGAAAAGATCGAAGTCTAACTGTGAGTGTTTGACCTGGCTTAAGTACTCTTGCATCCTCGCATCTCTGGCCTCCAACTCTCCTTTTACCTGGCCCACTACCAATCTCGAGTTCGAGAACATCTCTATTGTTTTTCCTCCCATTTTTTGCACCATGGCCATTCCTTGTAACAAGGCCTCATACTCGGCTTCATTGTTCGTGGCTGAGAACACAAGTCTCAGGGATTTCTCAATGATAGCCTTCTTAGGAGACATTAGGACTAGCCCCACTCCAGATGCTCTTTGATTTGCTGTGCCGTCGACGTACACCTTCCAACATAGGGGTCCTGGCATAGAGACTACCCCAACCGATTTTCCATCAATGTTTCGCTCCTCGGCTACTATTTCTGCTGGTGGTTCAGCAAATTTGGCCACCAAGTCAGCTAGGACCTGGCTCTTTATGGAGGTCCGAGGCATGTACTTGATGTCAAAAGCCCCCAGAATTGTGTTCCATTTGGCAATCCTTCCGGTGTAATCAGCAGTCCGAAGTACGGACTTCAAGGGCAGTTGGGTTAGAACAACCACCGTATGGGCTTAGAAGTAGTGGGGAAGCTTTCGCGTAGCATGGACCACAGCTAGTATGGCTTTCTCCAAGGGTAAGTATCTGACCTCAGCTTCATGTAGCGACTTGCTCACATAATAGACTGGCTTTTGAAGGCCATTGTCATCCCGTATTAGTACTAAGCTCACAGCGTGCGGGGCCACGGCAATATATGCATATAGGACTTCGTCGGCCTCAGGACTGGACATGATAGGTAGTCGGGATAGGTATTCCTTGAGTTGCTTGAAGGCCGCAATACAGTCCTCGGACCATTCAAATTCTTTCCACTTGTTGATCAAGAGGTAGAAGGGTCTGCATCTATCCGCCGACCTGGAAATGAATCGATTCAGGGCTGTAATCATTCCAGTAAGCTTTTGGACCTCCTTGGCGTTTTACGGTGGTTTTAAATCGTTAATAGCCTTGATCTGGTCAGGATTGACCTCAATTCTCCTATGGGTAATCATGTAGCCTAAAAACTTGCCTGATCTCACGCCAAATGAGCATTTGGAAGCATTTAAGCGCAACTTGTGCTTCCTTAAAACATTAAAGGTATTGCCGAGGTCACCTAAATGCTCGGACACCATTTTATTCTTTACCACCATATCATCAACATAGATTTCGATGCTCTTGCCCAACTGCGGCTCGAACATCCTCGTTATCATCCTTTGATAAGTGGACCCTGTGTTCTTCAGACCGAACGGCATTACTTTGTAGTGGTAGTTCCCAATAGGTGTCACGAAGGCTGTCTTCTCCTGATCCTCCAAGGCCAGCGGTATTTGATGATAGCCTTGAAAGGCGTCTAAGAAGCTCATCCGAGGATGGCCCGCTGTTGCATCCACCAGTTGGTCTATCCGAGGCATGGGGAACGGGTCTTTTAGGCATGCTCTATTTAGGTCCGTGAAGTCTACACAAACCCGCCATTTTCCACTTTTCTTCTTGACTACTACGGTGTTGGCCAACCATTCGGGGTAAAAAATCTCTTTGATAGCCCTTGCACGCTTAAGCTTCTCCATTTCGCCTCTAACCGCATCAGCATGCTCTCTTGAGGGGCGTCGGGGTGGCTGCTTCTTGGGAGTGATGGATGAGTTGACATTGAGATGGTGACAAATGAAGGTTGGATCAATCCCCGGGGCATCGCAAGCATCCTATGCAAATACGTCAATATTTCTTTTGAGAAACTCAATTAACTCCGCCTTCTCCTGAGGAGGCAGTTGAGCCCCTACCTGAAAGAACTTCTCCGGGTCGCCACCAATGACCACTTTCTCTAGAGCCTCGCATTTCACCTCCTCGGCGACTGTATTAGGGGGCGACACCGGGGCCAAGGACTCTGCATCGATCCGATGTGAAACAGCAGCCACCAAACACTGCCTTGCCGTGGACTGGCAACCACGGATTTCGAGAACCTGGTCCCTTGATGGGAACTTTACCTTCTGATGCAAGGAGGAGGCAACAGCCCCCAAGGTATGGAGCCAGGGCCTACCGACGATGGCTGTATATGGAGAGTAGGTGTCCACCACGATAAAGTTCACCTCCACTCTCTCTGGGCCGGCCTGGATGGGTAGCCTAATTATGCCCTTTGGAATGACAAGCTTCCCGTCGAAGCTCATCAAATGAGAGCTATAGGGCATCAGATCCTCCGGTCTTAAATTCATCCCCTTGTAGAGGTTGGGGTACATGATCTCGGCAGCGCTGCCACCATCCACCATCACTCTTTTCACATCGTAGTCCCCGATTCTGAGAGTGACCAACAGTGCATCGTCGTGGGGCTGGGTGGTTCCAATCTTGTCCTCTTCTGAAAAAATCAAGATTGGGTGAGAATTCATTCTGGCCCTCTTCGGCTCTGGCTGGGACTCCTCGGCAAGCAGCTGAGCCACAGATAACACTCGTGAGGGGCGCGTGCCTGTCCTTCCTGGCGCGGCCAATATTACATTGATTGTCCCTACGGGTGGCCTTAGGGCATTATCCCTTTGGGGTTCCTGATGGGTCTGGCCTAAATGACCACTAGAATGATGCAGGAGGTGTCTCAGCTTTTCTTCTCTGACCAGCTAGTCCAGATAGTTCCAAAGGTTCCTGCAGTTCTCCGTGGTATGTCCATGGTCCTGATGGTATTGGCAATAAAAGTTCTGATTACGCCTCGTGGACTCTCCTGCCATCTTATTTGACCACTTAAAATATGGCTCGTTCTTGATTTTCTCCAACACCCAATGTACTAGTTCTCAGAATATAGCATTGACAGTCTGTGTGCTGGTTGCTCCGAATTGCCCTACGAAATCTCTCCTCGGGCGGTTGCTGTTATGTCGGTCCGACCTGAAATCCCTCATCTCCTGAGGGATAACCTTCTCTTTTCCCTTTCCTTGCAGCTGGTCTTCCTCTACTCGTTTATACTTATCAATCCGATCCATCAGTTGGCGCACACTGGTGGCAGGCTTGCCAGTCAGAGACTTCCTCAAGTCGTGCTCAACTGGGAGACTATTTTTGAAGGTGCTGAGGGCGACATCGTCACAATTGCCGTCCATTTCATTATACATCTCCCAATATCTGTCCGAGTAGGCCTTTAGAGTTTCTCCATTATCCATGGATAGTGACAATAACGCACTCAAGGGCCGAGGAGCTCTGCTGTTTGTAACGAAGTGAGAGCCAAAGGCTTGAGTTAGTTGCCTATACAAATCTACGGAATTCGCCTTTAAGCCATTAAACCACCTCATCGCCACTAGCCCCAAGCTAGATGGGAAGACCTTGCACATCAGCGCCTCGTTTTTGGAATAGACAGCCATCCTTTGGTTAAACTGGCTCACATGCTCCACGGGATTTGTCTTGTCGTTGTAAAGGGTGAAGGTTGGCTGCTGGAAACGTCGAGGAAGCGCAGCCCCCTCTATGTGACGTGTGAACGGTGACTTGGAGAGTTGGTCTAGTGCCCTGCTCATGGCATCGTTTCCCAAGCCCCTAGGGGACGGGCTTTTACGTGTACGCCTCTGGTGGTGCTCTTCTTCGTGAGAGAGTGTCTCGCTTGGAGGGGTTCACGATCTCTGTCTATAGTCATCATCGCCTTCATCACTGGAGAGCATGTCAGGGCTAGAATGAGACCGCCTTCGTCGTGCATGGCGCAGCTTTCTCTTCAAATCGTCTATCTCTCGTTGCATGGCCTGATTATCATTCTGCCTCTGGGATGCGTGGCTCCTGACTTCTTCTTGTTACACGGACTGGTTATTATTTTGTCTCTAGAGCACGTGACTCCTCACACGAGAGTGGCTGCTGCTGGTTTGAGTGGTGTGCACACTTCCCTCTCGAAACCTTCCATTCTCTTCATTTCGATCACGCTCAGGATCGGGAAAGTCACCTTATCGTAAGGATCCAGCAGGTTCAGGCTGGTGGGGACCTGCTTGATGAGGGCCTGAGCCTACCATGCTTAACCGTTGCACTCACTAACACACAAGCTCTCCCCACAGACGACACCAATTGTAGGGACTGGGTCTGAGGACTTCTACTGTTGGCAGAGTGGACTCAGGCCCAACTAGCCCAATATAATAAATTTGTAGATAATGGGTTTAAGAACTAGGCTATTAGTGAGGATAGCAACGAATGAACATGATTATGGATAAACTAAGTAACAAGAAAATGGGTTTGAAGTATAAAATTCTATCCTGGGCACTTATCCGAGGAGCTATCTGTTCTTATTATTTCTTCTTCAGTGCTTGGTTACAAGGTTTACAAAAATGATACCAGCAGCTACAGTGTTTTCTGCTCCCCCCCTCTCCTTTTTCTTCTCTGGAGGATTCCTTACATTATATATCCCCTTTTAGTTGATCTTGGCCCTCCATTTGTTGGTCATGCAGGTCATTACTTGAGTGCTTGTCCCATCAGCCGTCGTCCCAATCCTTCTGTGAGTTGCAGCAACCAAAGCAGCACTGTTCAGGGGTCATTTCCTCATTAATACGGCCAGAACGTTAGTTGTGGGCATTTAATGTGGAGGTAACAGTTCCTCTTTGAATTGCTCCTCCACCAAGCTCCCATGGCTGGCCCACTGTACTCGTCCTGTTTCTTAAGATGCTCTACAAGGCTGCCCTTGATGGCGTGCTGCTCTTCCCTTCTATGATCTCAGTTTGCCGAGGATAGTATTGTCCTCAGTGATGCTCCTTCACAATTCGGACTTCCTCTGTTCGTCCTCGGACATTTCTTCTTCCTCGGCATGGGCCTTGGACTTAGTATAAAGTGGGTCGGGGTGGCCAAATTCTTTGACCCCACAGCTATATTATCCATTATTGCCCAACGGCTATTTTACTCAAAATTCCCAACGGTCAGAAAATAAATAATAATAAAAAAGTGTTTGGAACACATACTCACACCAACAATCCCCCACATGTTACAAACACAAAATAGAAAAGGCAAGCAACTAAAGAAAGCATGCATTAATATGGTACCGAAAAGTTTTAACTCATATTGGGTTTTCTAATAAATGCGGGCCCAATGAGAAGATGTCAATTCTAATGCATTGACCCAATAAAAAAAATAGCAAAAATTATTTTTCCGCTACCGGGATTTTAACCCGGATTCAATCGATTGATTCAATGGAATTACCAATGTGCTACAACGGATTTCATGTCTTATTTACTATTAAATATTCTATTAAACCTTAACTTCCAAGTAAAGGAGCTAAGCCCTGAACTTTTTAAAATATCAATTAACCCCCAAATTATTATAAGTTCTAACACCGTTTGTACTTAACAATAAAAGGACAGTTCAGGTCATGCTATTGTAGTAGAGATAGTGAAGAGAGGAGCCTCGCCACTGCTTGCTGCCCACACGTGGCACGCTAGAAACCACCGGTAAAATCTTTTCATCTTCGTCTTTGAATTCTTTTGAAACCTCCTCAATAAAATTGTGGAGTGTAATATGGGGCATATCGGCAAGAAACATTTTAAGATATAAAAGTGGGTTTTATGGTTTTTTATTTTTTTGATAGAAATAGTAGAATTGCATTAAACTTATCAAAAAACCAACAGATGATTTCATAGAACACACACAACAACATCCTAGGATTGATAATAAAAAAGCACAATTTGAGGCTCTTGGCACAGTGACATATGCTGGGTTATAATATCTGGAAGAAGAAGAACATGTCCCAACTGTTGTTGCTGATAAAAATCCATGACCCACTTCCCACTTGATACAATATCATTGTACCTTCAAAGACAAT
>JARYZH020002709.1:0-14114 GCA_030021035.2 Notholithocarpus densiflorus
AGACAATGTAATCCAACGGTGGATTTGACAAAAGCATATCCAACAAAAGAGAAAAAGTTACGGGGTATAACATTGACAAAAGCTATACCAGCCTTTTTTAGCATCTAGAATCTTTTCCTTAGTTCAAGATCCCTATTACTTTATTGGTATCAAAGAATTAATAGTTTTGTTCTGCACAAAATAGGAATGGACTAGGGTTATGAACTTATATTTTATAATCTAATGTGTTTGTGTGTATCAGGTTTGCATTATAAACAAATATCTCAAAACTTTTGTATTTGTTTGTCTGCATTCGTAATTTATTTTTCCTCTTTTTTTTTGGGGGGGGGGGGGGGGGTGGGGTGTTGTTGTAATTGAAACTTTAATTACAATAAAGCCTTTTGTTTTTAGGATGGAATGCTTAAGCACAAAGGCACATATGAAATAGTAGCTCTTGAAGATATTGGTTACGAGCAATCCAATGAAGCTGGTATCATCCTCGAGAAACTTAGGTATTGCTGTGTTTCATTATGGAAAATTTTTATTTGTATCAGCCACAGTTCATGTATTTCAACTTCATTAATTCCCACTAAGAGAAAGATAATTTTGTTACCATTCTGAGACTATGGTGGATTTCTTCCTTTCAAGTTTTGTAACAGCATAACTTATCAAAAAAAAAGTTCTATAACAGCATAAAGTAGATTGGGGGAACTAAACAAATATTCCAAACTGCTCATCTTTTATCTGAAAAATTTGCCTCTGATTTTGTACTTCTTTTGGATTAGCTTATCGACCCTGTCTAAATAATAAATAAATGATCCTCAACTATCAATCACTAATAGACATTAATTCTTAATATTTTCTGCTTTTTTTTTTTTTTTTTTTTTTTTTCATAATGTAGTAAAGTACTTTTATTTATGTTGGTTGTTATAGTTATGTTCATGGGTGTATCATGTATGTGAGCAAATGTTATTGAGAATTTTTATTTTTAATATGAAATGACACTATTTTAATATAAATTTTTTGGTTCATACATTTTGCTGTCACAGTGGACGCCATGCCTTGAGAAAGCGACTTGAAGAGGTACTCTGCTGTTTGCAGACATGGGCTTGGGTGATGGGGATAGCTTCTCCCCTTTGATGACTATTAATCCTCTGGGGTTGGTTTTGTCGGATGAGTTGAATAGTAATAATGAGGTGATGGGGTTTGGTAATACTTTGAATATTTCTAATTGGGTGAAACATAGAATCCCCGGTTTCAGTAAGATGATGGGGCTTTCTTTGGGTCGGCATGAGAAGATGTGTATTATACTCTTACAAAGGCTTGAGGGGGAGATTGAGGCTGCCAATTTGATGCACAGGAGAGATGCAGCCCACTGAAAAGTTGTCTCCAAGGATAAAGGGAAGAGGGAGTTGAGGAATTTGATTTCTTCAGTTAATTATGATGGTAGATAGTTTTCTTTGACTGCAATACTGAGATTGTAGTAGGGAGTTTACAGTTTTTATGAAGTTGAAAATGGTGTCATGGAATGTTCGAGGATTGAATGATTTGCGGAAACATTTGGTAGTTAGAAATCTACTATGTAAGTGGAATTGCGATGTAGTCTGCCTTCAAGAAACTAAGCTTGCTGGCATGGATAGATAGTTGGTTTGTAGCTTGTGGAGTTGCCCTTATGTAGATTGGGTGGCTTTGGATGCAGATCAGACAGCTGGTGGGGTTTTTATGATGTGGGATAGGAGGGCTTTAGAAAAGTTGGAGGTAATGGTGGGTCACTTTTCCGTGTTGGTTCGATGGCAGGGTGTGGGGGATGGTTTTATTTGGGCATGCTCTAGGGTTTATGGCCCTAATGATAATAATTTGAGGGGGTAAATGTGGGATGAGCTTATTGGAATTCAGCAACTTTGGGAAGTTCCATAGTGTTACATAGGGGACTTCAATATCGTTCGCTTCCCAAGTGAACAGTTGGGGGGATCGCGCCTTACTACGACTATGGAGAATTTTTCTGAGTTCATTGAGGAGCTTAATTTGATAGATTTGCCATTGGAAGGAGGGAGTTATACCTGGTCTAGTGGTTCGGATCAGCCTTCGATGTCTAGGATAAATAGGGCTCTAGTTTCTCATGATTGGGAGGATCACTATTCGGTTGTGATTCAGCGGGTTTTACCTCGTCCTATTTTAGACCACTTCTCCATATTAGTGGAGGCAGGAGGGATATTGAGGGGGAAGAGTCCTTTTAGATTTGAGAACATGTGGTTAAAGACGGGTGGGTTCACAGATAGGGTTCATTCTTGGTGGAATCAATATTCCTTCTCAGGTACTCCTAGTTTTGTGCTTACCAAGAAGCTGATGGCTTTGAAAGAAGATATTCATTGGAACCGCAGTGAGTTTGGAAATGTAGGTCGTCAAAAGAAAGAATTGTTAGAGGCCTTGAAATTATTGGATGCTAAGGAAGGGGAGTATGGCCTTTCTGAAATGGAGATGGGCGAGAGGGCTATGGTGAGATCTCAAATACAGAACCTTCTCTCTTTGGAAGAAATCTCGTGGAGACAGAAATCGAGGATGCTATGCATTA
Organism: Notholithocarpus densiflorus; assembly: GCA_030021035.2. NCBI lineage: Eukaryota > Viridiplantae > Streptophyta > Magnoliopsida > Fagales > Fagaceae > Notholithocarpus > Notholithocarpus densiflorus. The sequence continues at coordinate 2,552 of JARYZH020002709.1, forward strand.
AGGACGGAGACAACAATACCAAATGCTTCCACAAGGTGGCTAATTCTCAAAGAATGTATAATCATATTAGTATGTTGGAGGTGGATGGGGTTATGTATGAGGATGAATTAGAGATGGCGGACCAAGTTGTACAGTTTTATAAAAACTTGTACAAGGAGACCTAGGAGTGGAGGCCTTTTGTGGAAGGTTTGGAGTTTGATTAGATAGAGAGAATAGAGAGGGATTGGCTTGAACGGAGGTTTGAAAAGGAGGAGATTCTTCGAGTTGTCAAAGAGTTGGAAGGGGATAAAGCTCTAAGTCTTGATGGTTTTACAATGGCCTTCTATCACCATTGTTGGAGAGTTGTGGAAAGAGATGTCTTAGCTGTGTTTGAAGAGTTTTATCAACACAATAAGTTTGAAAAATCTCTTAATGCAACTTTCATAGCCTTAATCCCTAAGAAGAACGATGCCTCCAATATTCGAGATTTCAGACCTATTAGTTTGGTGGGGAATGTATACAAGATCTTGGCTAAGGTTTTGGCAAACTGCCTGAAAGAGGTTTTTGATCAGCTGATATTTGAGTCTCAGAACAGTTTTATGGGTGGTAGACAGATACTTGATTAAGTTCTTATTGCTAATGAGTGTGTTGATAATAAGGTGAAGAGTAAGATTTCGGGGGTTATTTGTAAGCTGGACATTGAGAAAGCCTATGATCATGTGAATTGGGAGGTTCTTCTAGATTTGTTGAATAGAATGAGATTTTGGGTGAGATGGTGTAGGTGGATTTGTACATGTATATCTACAGTCTAATTCTCTGTCTTGTTTAATGGGTCTCCAGCTGACTTTTTTGGGAGTTCGAGGGGGTTGAGACAAGGGGACCCGCTATCTCCTATGTTGTTCTTGGTTATGATGGAGGTCTTCATTAAGATGATGAAAATAGTTGAAAGGGCTGGTTTACTTTGAGGTTTTAAGGCTGATGGCAGACGGGGTGGAAGGGTATGTGTCTCGCATATTTTGTTTGCAGATGATACAATTCTATTTTGCGATGCAAATGAGGAGCTGATTCTACATGTTCGGATGCTTCTTCTTTGTTTCCAGGCCGTGACAGGTTTAAAGGTTAATGTTTTGAAGAGCGAGATGGTTTCCATTGGGGAGGTTCCTAATGTCCATGTCTTGGTAGAGATTTTGGTTGCCGGATTGGATCTTTGCCTATGACTTATCTTGGTATGCCATTGGGGGCGTCCCACAAGTCCCCCACTATTTGGAATCCTATCTTGGAGAAAATTAAGTGGAAACTGGGTGGGTGGAAGGAGATGTATTTGTCAAAAGGTGGAAGATTGACGTTGCTGAAGAGTACATTATCTAGTTTTCCTACTTACTTTTTATCTCTTTTTACTATCCCTACGCATGTGGCCAATAAAATTGAGAGGTTGTAAAGGGATTTCTTGTGGGGGGAGTCCAAGACACATTTGGTGGGATGGGACAAGGTGTGTGCACCTCTGAAAAATGGTGGATTAGGAGTAAAGAAATTAACTACTTTTAATAAAGCCTTACTAGGGAAATGGTTATGGTAGTTTGGAGTTGAGGAGATAAGGTTTTGGAGAAGAGTTGTAGCTCTAAAATTTGGGGAAGAATGGGGGGGATGGACCTCCAAGCTAGATAGAGTGGTACATGAGTGTGGTTTCTGGAGAAGTATTTGAATGGGTTGGGAGGTTTTTAGCAAAAATATTCGATTTGAGGTAGGGGTGGGGGATAGAGTGAAGCTTTGGACAGATCAATGGTATGGGGAGTCTCCACTTCAATTAACCTTTTCAGGTGTGTATGGGATTGCTTCCAACAAAGAGGCATTAATGACTTCTTCTCTTGAACGGTTAGGGATAGAGGAACGGAAAAGCTGGGATGTTCGTTTCATTCAGAGACCAAATGATTGGGAAATGGGTGGTGTGGATGAATTTCTCCGTACTTTGGGTTCTAATTTACCACATATTGAGAATGGAGATCGTATGCGATAGAAGTTGACGAAGAATGAGAATTTTGACATCCAATTGTTTTATAATAAGTTAAGAAGCCCCTTGCTCATTATCTTTCCTTGGAAAGGTGTTTGGAAGGTTAAGGCTCTTCGGCGAGTTTCTTTCTTTGTATGGATTGCTGTATGGGATAAGATCCTTACAGGTGACAATTTGAGGGGTAAAGGGATGAAATTGTTGATTGGTGCATTATGTGTCGTTGTAATGGGAAGACAGTGGATCATTTGCTACTTCATTGTGGTAAGGCTTACGGGTTGTGGAGTTTGGTTTTTAGATCTTTTTGGATTTCATGGGTCTTGCCAAGATCGGTTGTGGATACTCTCTTTGGTTGGTGGAATTGGTCTGGAAAGCATTTGTCTAGCATTTGGAATTTAGCTCCGTTGTGCTTAATGTGGCGTCTATGGAGGGAAGGAAATTGGAGGACATTTGAGGACAAGGAAAGTTCTGATGACCAGCTATTGGCTTCTTTTAATGACTCACTTTTTCACTGGTCTAGGGCTTGGGGACTCACCACTAATGATTCTCTCCCTATGTTCCTTAGCTCTCTCCTTTGTAATTAGTAGCTTTTCTTTCTTTCTTTCTTTTTTCTCTTCTTTCTCTGTAATTTTTCTGTCTTATGTTTTTCTGCATAAGGTAGTGTTTTTGAATATAACTGTTAGAAGTTAAACTTGTTTTTAATTCATCTTTCATAAATAAGTGTGAGTTTCATAAGTTAATGTAGTGGGAAGTTTATTGAAGTTATGTGTGGGATTTATGAATGTAAGAGTTAGAAAAATAAATGTAGTGGGAGTTAAAGTTGACAACGAAGATGAACAAAGCTTCACCGCCGCCGGTGAAGGCTATGCTTCTTACTCCAGCTTCCCATCCGGGGGATTTCCAGCTGACGGTGACGTGGCCGTCGACCTCGCCTCCGCATCGCCTGAGATCTACGGATTTGACGATCCAAACCCTGGCTACTCCTAATCTTTGTTCAACCCGATCCACGTGGATAATGGAAATGGGAACGAGAACGGTTACGGTGGTTTCGGTGAAAACGGCATCGGCATTTGCATCAACGGCGGCGTTTTTAGCTCCGACGGTCCGGTGCTTCCGCCACCGACCGAAATGGAGCTAGAGGAAGGTTTTGCTCTTCGTGAATGGAGGCGGTGAGCATTTCAGTCCTTTTGATTTATTATTTATTTATTTATTTTTGTGAGACTTGAATTCTCTGATTTGTTGATTTTTCCAGATCTAATTTGTATTTTGTTGCAATCTGCTTAGATCTATAATTTTTTTTTTTTTTTTTTAATTTCTGGGTTTGTGTTCTTGGATCTGAGATTGTGTTCTTGTTGTTCTTGTTCAAGACACACTTAAATCTCAATTCATATGATTTTTAGTTTTTAATTTTTTTTATTTAGTTAAAATTAATAAATTAATTTTTTTTAATTTAGATGCTGACGTGGCATTTTTTAATGCCAAAAAATATTTTTTATTATTAATTTAGGCCGCGTGGATATAATTTAGTATTATTTATTCCTGCCGTTTGCCACGTCACCTTTCTCCGTTTCTGATGTAATGGCAGGGACCAAAACGGGAAGCGTTTTTCAGGATAGGGATTAAAAGCGATAAAAATAAAATGTAGGGACTAAAATGGGAATCGCCTGAAAATGTAGGGACTAAAAGGTGCTTCTCGCCTTTTTTTTTTTTAACTTTCAATCTTAGTCATTGAGAACTATTATATCAAGTGCAGCTGATCTCAATCCTATCTCTAGCATCACTCAATTTTTTTTAAAGATTTTTTTCAAAGTGGAGGAAAATGTACAACTCACACTTAAAGGAGGAAAAAAAAAAGGACAATGTTTAGCTACAAAATTGATTGTAGCCTAAGATTACAACATTACTCAATAAAATAAATATTACTACATATTTTGAAAATCTAACAGTTGAATTGCATGTTCTTTATTCTCTTAATATGCATGTCAAATTTTGTATCAATCCGATGTTATTTACTATATGATCTATATAAGTTTATATTTTATGTATAATTTTAAATTACAAAAACTTGTAATTTGAATAATTTATTGATAACATAGCCATTGATATTTAATTTTCTAAAAATTTTGTAAAAATGAAGAATATAAGAAGAAAATGTCATCCAATGGTGGATTTGTCAAAATTCACCTCTAATAAAAAAAATATTGAATAAAATACGTTGTAGTCTTAAATTACAATTAATTTTGTAACTAAAATTTGTAAAATAAAAAAAAAAAATGATATTAATAATAATACTTATTAGATATTGGCCTGCGGCCGGCTCTGATTGCAAAGAGGCAGAAAAGTCTGTCGACTTCTTGCGACAACGTTAAGTAGATGGGACAATCTAGCTGCCTGCTTGACTCTACCTAACATGCTTGGCACGGAGTGAATAACATTAATCAGAGAAGTTATTTAATTCGATGGAAGAAAGTTCTCGGCAATTTCTATGTATATTATTGTGTTCAGCATCTTTCTACGTGCTTACGTTATTGAAAACAATTTTTTTGCTAGTTTATTGAGAGGGTTTCTAGGAAATAACGTAGCAGAAATTGTATAATTGCAAGTGCAACTTTATTCGTTTGATTTCTCTAGCTAGGTGATCCACTTCATGATTCACAATCAATCTATTCCTATATATATTCAATGAATAATTTGTTCACATTGAGTGAGACCACTGGCAGAGGGAGGTGGTTTCCAGTCCATTGCATTGGTTTGATTATGGTACAAATAATATATTGTCTCTGCTTGGATTATTATGCTTGTCATGGCACTCTGGATTATTATGCTTGTCATGGCACTTAGGTTTCCAGTCCTTCATTTTTTTTCTAAGCTATCAAATGGAGACATGCAAGCTTACTTTGCTATTCTAATACGATGTGTATACTGATGGGCACTTGGTAGTCACAAGTTTATATCAACTTTAGCTTCTTCTTTTTTCTCATTGTTTTAAGCATTTTTTTAAAATCTTTTTTCTTCTTCTTTTTTCCTAAGCTATGTAGTATTTTCTATCAATTGTAATCAACTTGATCTTTTATAATTATTTCATTCATCTTAAGAGGATTTTCTTATTCAGAAAAACAAGAGGATTTTCTTATTATCAAGAAAAAAAAAGGAGGATTTTTTATTAAGAGTTACTACTAAACTAATACATCTCTATACGAAATCAAGGTAGGCTCATAATGGGAGTAAAGACATCTGCAGCATGTCATTTATCAGAAGTTGTTTGTGTATGTCATAGAACGACTTGTATTGAAGAGTGTATGTCATAGAATTTTTTTTTTGTTGATTGTATGTCATAGAAATTGGTCAAAGGAAAACTCTCTCTCAATTTCTTTTATTTAACTTGGCATAAGATAGAGTTGTTTTTCACAATATTCTAGAAAATAACTCTTACAAGCTAAATAAGAAAAACAATTTTGTCTCACGCAAAGCTAAATAAGGAAAGTTATGAGTTGGTTTTTAAATTCATTTTAAGGTCATTACCAACATAATAAATAAGATAATTTATTAAAAAAATGCTTTTTAAAAAATTATTCATTTTCAGGAAAATGTTAAATTCTAAACAAACGGGTAAAAGTTTAGATAAAGTTTAGATTATGAGTTGAAAGAAATAAAAATTATAAAAATGTAAAAAAAAAAAAAAAAAGGATAAGAAAAGACAAAGACTTTACCTTTAGTTAGGATAGGTGTAAGACATTTTCCCTTTGAGTGTTTACTTTTGGCAAAGTGAAATTTATCATGGTTCATTTTTGTCAGTCAGTGGATGTAGCTTTCAACCAATTTGTTTAGTAGGAAAAGTGAAAACCAAAAGAATTTCGAAATAATACGTCTTGAGATGAACTACCAACACTAACCCCCAAAGGTTTTAGGAAACTTACACATCTAAAACGATCAAGGCCCCTTTATCTATTTATTCTCTACTACATAGACCTTTGAAAGAAAATTTGATTCTTTATTGCAAAGACCTTCAAAGAATATTTGCTCCCCAAGAAATCTATTATTCAGGGTTTGAATGGTAAAAATCTTAAAAATATGAACTCTTGTCTATCTTTGGAAAAATACATCTCGTTTCAGATGTATATTTCATCACACTCACATATCTACTATTCAACAATTGGTCCACTACATAGTTGAAGAATCTTTAACCAAACCTATTGTCTTAAACTCTGGATTCTTTAACCATAGTGGCGTTCTTTTTTTTAAATTTAATTTTTACTTTTGACAAAGTGTACTTGATTATGAGTCATCTCTGTCGGCCAGTGATATTAGCTTTCAATGAGTTTCTGGCAAAGTGGAGTTGTTAATTTTCATCCAAAGAAAAAAGAGTTTTTGTTAACTTGTTAGTGCAAAAATATTTTAAAAGTACATGTCAGAGTTGCACTAACATGTTTTTAGGAGACTTGGGACTCTAAAACCATTAAGGCCCAAATTTTCTCACCATTGCAATGATGTTCAAGGGATATTTCCTTGTGAAGAACTTTCAAGGAAGTGAGTGGCAGAAGCTGAAAAGATATGAACCCTAGATCAATCTAATTGTTTATTTTAAGATTAAGTTGAATGTCAGATAATTATAGTTCACGCGGTTTCTCTACCACTTTTCTTTAAGGTTGAATTCATGGGAATGAGATTTTTGAGTGGAAAATGGAAATGCTACCATGGCCTCTAGCTGTGTGTTTCAACTATTTTCCTTAAATAAGTACGACTAAAATTCTAGGTTCATGTTTTAGCAAACCAGTTTCTCCATTAAACCCTTGTGAATACTACCTGCATATTATACATGATACGAGTTAATTTATGAATTTCTTGTAAAGGGTTTACTGTTTACAGTCCTCACCCACTTATTTGTTAAGAGAGTAAAAACACACAAAAAAAAAGCCTGAGATTAGCATCAATAAACATGGTGTTTAATCCATGACTCTTTTGTTTTTATCAAGAATTTTTTATTGAAGCGTTCTTATCGACTTTATAGTATAAGTTTTAATTAAAAATAATAATTTTATGAAACTATTTTTGATAATAGGTTTTAAATGATAAGAACAAAATTAGCTAAAATTGATAAGACAACGTATTATTATTATTATTATTTTTTGAGAACACACTTTCAGCCCACTATATATATAAAACTTGAGATTGCAAGTTAGCTAGTGACAATTTGCAATTTAGATATTATACCGAAGAAAGTAAATATAATAGACTCAAATTTTATTTTGTTGGACATGAGGGGTAAATGAGAAGTGTGTTTTACAATATTGGACGAAGTGATTTTTTTTTGGATTGTTGTTTTTAATTTCAAGAGGTAACATTTTCGGCACAACCCAACGCAATACGGATCCTCATTCTATTCTTCTTCTTCTTCTTCTTCTTCTTCTTTTTTCCTTCCTTTTTATTTAATTTTATTTTTTAAAGGTATATAGAATTTTTTTTTTCTCTTTTTTTAAAAGATAGATAGAATTTCAATCTTTGACATCTAATTTATGATAATTTCTTTTTCTTATCAAGCCAAGATACTAATTAATTTTTTTGTGTAAGTAGGATTTGAACCACAGATTTCTTATATATCTATCTATAAAAGAATTTACTAGTCAAAATTCTGGATTGCAACAATTTTGAAGGTTTTGGTTGTTAGATTAAGCTTAGGGCATACTGAATGCAAGGATTGATAAACAGGTTTTTAAGTTCAAAAATTGGTTAGAAGTTCTGTCTAAGGCTTTATTAACTTTAACGTAGAGGAATTACAAGATATATAGGCCTCAAACCCACTTGCTTAAGTATAATAGCTAATGCGAGGTTTCATGCCACAATTCCTTGGCAGCTTGGAAAATTCTTTGAATTACTCTCTTTTAATTTACAGCGTGTAGCTATAGGCTTGTGGATAATTTTATTTGTAGTGGAACTGTGCCAAGTGCTGAATAAGATAACTAATCACCAAACCAGGACACGAGACCCATGTCCGGATAACTTATTAATAACCAAAACTATCCATTTATTCTTCAATTTTCAAGGAGTTCCTTTTGGGCCAGAGATTTTGGAAGAGTCAAATTTAAACAAAACCATCAGCATATTGAAGTAAAAAGATCCAACGTAAGATTCAACAGTAAGTAAATTAGACTATGCTGAATACCAAGTGTGCCTCACATTGATCTTGGACTTAACAGTAAGTAAATTAGCTATAGGCTATACACACGCATACATACAGATTTTGATAAATAAAAATAACATACTCTTGGAATTTGGATCATATTACCTGATTCTTTGGGGTTTCAATTGATAGCATAGTGGTAATGGCATCCTCTATGGACTGTGGTGTCTCATGAGTCATGTTTATCATTTGAACCCCACCTCCGCCCTCCTCCTCTATCTACCTATCTTTGAAAAAAGAAGAAGAAATTGATCCTTTGTTGAACCTTTTGAAGTTGGCATCATGTTTAGGTAATGAATTCTTTAGTGTACTAGCTTAGGTCTGGAGTGCCTATTAGTGTGTGTGTGTCATAGACACAGGTTTTAGATGACAAATTATCAGGTCGTTCTCTCTAGAAATTGATAAATTTAAAAACATTAACGCTCCATTTGTTTCGATTGAAAACCTCATGTAAAGATAGTTTTCCATGTTTTCTAGTGTCTGGTAGAATTAAAAAAAAAAAAAAAAAAAAAAAAAGAGTTAAAGAAAAACTATCATTAGTCAACATAAATAATATGGCTTATTTTTAGAGATCGTTTTCCACTAAATTTTTTTGGAAAAAACTCTATCTCACAAGCTAAATAAGGGAAGTTAGGATATTTTTTTCAACTCTTGCTACCAAACATAGGGAAATGAGATAGTTTTATAAAAAATGTTTTTTGTAAAACGACTCATTTTCTAAAAAATATCATTGCTGAAATAAACAAAGCCTAAGTCTTTTTATTGTTGAAACTTGAATTATAATTTGAGTTCTTGGTAGATAACTGTGTAGACATGTTTACATGTACCTGGCATCCTTGTTTCTGGTTCCATATTTATCCGCACTCTTATTTTTTTGCCAATGTCCCAGAGAGTTACTGATGCTGACCTAAGAGCATTGGTATCTGATGAAGTTTTTCAGCCAGAAGTTGTTTGGAAACTTCATGATATGCAGGTAAATAAATTTACTTTTCAAATTTTCTGTTCATTGTCCAATTTGGCTTGATGGCATTCCCTCCAAGTGACATGAACATTATACACAGGTTACTTGCGGAACTCTGGGTCTTTCTACAGCAACTGTTAAACTCATTGATGCTGATGGAACAGAGCATGTTGCTTGTTCTGTTGGAACAGGGCCAGTAGATTCAGCTTACAGGGCTGTTAATCTCATTGTGAAGGTTTGAGATGAAAGTTAATAAATTTATATTACCCATAAGTTTATTTTAATTATTTATAATTATGTGAGGACTCATAGACAGCACTTACATGGGGTTACATCTCTCTAGCCAGTATTATGGGGGCGGGGGGAAAATATAGGATTAAGAATTAAGAATCCAATGATGATCTTTCTCCTGAAGAACCTAAATTTATGGTACTCATGGTATTCAAATAGTTGATTGTCTTGGGGTCTGTTTCAGCTTATTTTGTTTATTTGACTAGGTACTATTTTTTCAAAGCCTCACTTTTATCTAGGTACAGCTTTATTTTTTTTAAAAAAAATTGAATAAACCAATTAAAGAAGCTCATCAAAATCGACCGTTATGCTCTCATCTAGATCCAAGTTCCTGCTTTGACTAGTTTGTGGTATACATGGGATTGATGCTAGTTAAGATAAGTAAGCTAAAAGAGAAATCAATTTGAGGAATATATTTTGAATCCTGATTTGTTTTTAGCAATTTATAAGCCAAAAATGGTCAAGGGATATACAAGTCACAAAAGCTTAAAATTGGAATTCTCCTTACGTAGAAAACTGTTTGTACAGAACAAACTTGAGTATCTTATGATTTTGATCAATTTTCATATTGTAAAATTTATCTTTGCTGAGGTTGTTCTCAATAATCTAGCATGAGTTGTGTTGTTAAGGGTTCTTCTTTATCCCTTGTACCCAGGAACCTGTAACCCTTCTTGAGTACTCCATGACTGCAGTCACAGAAGGCATTGATGCAATTGCTACCACCCGTGTTCTAATACGTGGGGAAAATAGTCACGCATCTACTCATTCCTATACTGGAGAAACAGTATATCGCACATTTAGGTATGGCATATAATATATATATATATATATATATATATATTTATATAAATGTATACACGCACATGTTACTCTTAGTGTAAGTTTAAGCAATGTTACATTACCTAATAAAATTTTAAATTAATATTTTGAAAATCCCATCATTAGATTACATGTTCTTTATATTTTTAATACCAATGCCAAATTTTGTTTCAATCAAATGTTGTTTACTATTCGATTCATAAACTCATATTTATGCATAATTTTAAAATACAAACATTTAAAATTTACACGTTTGATAGTTGAGATAGTTATTGATTTATGACCATCTTGAAATTTTGCAATTATGGATATTATAAATAGATAACGTAATCCAACGACTGATGTCAAAAAAAATATTGAATGATATAACATTGCTTAAAATTACATTAAATGTAACATGAACCCAACCATATATATAGGTTTTTCTTTTTATTTGGCATATTTGATTCTTTAAAATCCAGATTCATAGAACATAAAATCTGCCTTGTTTTTGTGCCAGTGGAATTGGTGCAGGAATGGATATCGTTGTTTGTAGTGTCAAGGCCTTTATTGGGGCATTAAATAAGATGTTAGGCTTCAAGGAAAAGCCCCCAGTTAAGACTCCAGCCAAAACAACCACTGTGTCTGTTTGAGGAGCCATGGGAAGTCATCATATTTGCATGATGCCTAGCAATCAAATTGCCAGGATCATGGGTCTGTGATTTCTTGTTGATTGTACAAAGGTGGGATGAAGTATTCTGTTTTAACTTATGGCTGTTTCATTGTTATGAACAAGTTTCAGCGATAGGCCTAAGCAGCCTGTCATTGGATTTTGGTTGTACTTCAATACAAATGAGTTATTTGTAGAAATTTTGCTTGAATCTGTGGAAGGATTAATTTTGAGAATAGAGATGATTGGTTGTTTTAAAGCTAAATGTGTGTAGATTACTGTAATACCCGGAAAAAAATAAATAAATAAAAGGAGGGGTGTTTAAGTAAATTTGTTTATGAGGTCAACTTTTATAATTAATATTACTAAAGGGTTTTTTAAGAAAATAAGGTTGGAACCCTAGTTTATATAGTCTAATTTTAAGTCAGCGTATACTGACAGATGTTTTGAGAGAGGAGACTACCCAAAATACTGAAGTAGAGAAGATTTGACTACACATTTGAGGTAAGAGCCTAAGAACTTCTTCTTGTCAAATCTAAACTTTATTTAGAATTAGAATATTTTATTCTTGTGGGTATTTTGACCAGTAGTGAGACTATTGATTTATTCAAGAGTTTTAATGATGCATACAAAGAAAGTTTAGATTTATATTTCGGTCAATTGGACGCTACTAGCTACAGA